>JAADVZ010000914.1:0-12237 GCA_023335925.1 Pythium phragmitis | reverse complement strand
GTGCGTGAAGCTAGCATTTCATGTAATCTCTTCGCCAACAAATAGACTTCAACAGCGTTTCGCTCGGACTCTGCAGTCGAGCGAGAAAAGTGCTCGCCAGTATCAGTAGTTGACCGTGTCAAAATCGTTAAACACTGATAACGAATGGCTCGTTTTCGACTTTTGAAATTGCCTCGTTCTGCCAGAATATTGGTTTTCAGGTTAAGTGGATGCAGTTTCCATGAGCAACACGGGATGCTCATTGTTCACAGTCAACCCAAGCATGAACATAAAACGGTCATTCATCGCGCCTTTTTTGTACCAAATGTTGTTAATTCGGAAAAGCTTGAGCTGTGTCTAGTGCCGGATACTACAAAATTACGGTTCTGCTCTCAAGAGACACAAACATCCCTATGCAGTTCGACACTCCGATCATCGGGCCAGCGAGGTTTTCCGAGTGCTACGAGAGACCACCCTCGGGGCCGACAGCACAGCATACTGAGGTCCGAGGAAAGTATCTCGGGCCGCACATTCGTCATTCGCTTCCACAGCTCGAAAGCGTGTACGAGATCTGACCAGTCTTCCCTATCAACAGCCCCTCGCATTGGTGACGCTCTCTCCGCTTCGAGAGAGATGAGATTGCAGGGAATCTTCTTGCTCGGACCTTCCCACTCAGACGAGCTGAATTGTTGGCCAGTTCAATAGCACGTCGGATAGGGCGAGTATCGGAAAGATCTGTGGCAGTTGAACTTCTCAAGTGAGGTCTGGTAAGTCATTTGTTTTTTGTCACATAGCCTGGTCAAGTCAGTTCTTTGTCTGACGTGGCTTCCTCTCGTGCTGTGACAAACTTTCTGCCCCAACGACAAAAGCCTCCAGATTAGGGTACCTCCACCGGGGAGAGTCGGTAGGCAGGCTAGGTGGCTAGGCGCCAATCTAACCCTCCTTCTAATACAAAAAAAAATCTTTCTGCCAGTGTCAAAGCAGCATCTACGTACAGTGATTCTTCCGTTATGACAAATTTTGAAAGATTAAATTTTGTGCCGTCTGCCCTGACTGTTGACCCTACCAATGTAGTTTCGGTTTCTTTATAAACCTGCCAGACGGGACATTTTTCGAAGTGAACCCAATTGCTACAATGGAAGAACTACTGTAACAGTTTGTACCACTCATCCGTGGATACTCCACATGACTGGAGGTACAGTATTATACGTACGCTAGCAAGAAAGAGAGTCACTGCATGTTTTCTCGTCCCAGTATCTCCTGGAGTCCATGATCTTGATCGCGATAGTGAGTACGGTACTGTGCGGCAGCAAGGGCCGGTCGGCTGGGTGCGAGCGAGCTCACAGGAGAGTGCCTAGTGCTGTCGCAAGTCGGTTGGAGTCAAAATGGCGAGCTGCGAATAGAATAATGAGGGGGCGTGGCAACCGCGCGGGTATGTTGATCGGCTTGACGACACAGTCGAAGTCGTAAAATTCGGCTCGTCATTAGCACAACCAATAAGAGCAACTCAAGAGATCGAGACGATAACCAGGCTTCTCTCCAAGTGGCTCAGTTACCGATACGAGAAGTGATCTTGATCATGTCGGGGCCCCATTGGCTCCTGACGTGATCCCAACAGGTGAGCACGCTAATAGGCTTGCGTAGCATTACGATGATGATCCGATCTCATGTAGGTCGCATTGATGCAACCTTCATCTCGTTGACTCCTTCCATGCTACGTGTAGCCCCCGCAGCAATCGCGAATGTTTCGCCGTAGCACTTGAGTGTCATCGGGCGCTTGAGTCCGAGATTGTTCTTGTCCAACACACTCTTCCACATGAGCATGCGGTCGGGCTGACCGTTGTTGGTCGATGGGTCCACATACTTGACGACGTAGATGCGCGCCGCGATGTATGCCTGCATATACGAGACCTCACTACCGCCATTTGACGGCGGTTGAACGCCAGACTGGACGTAACCGGCAATCTGGTCGAGTCCTGACTCGCCGTGGTTGAGCGCCACGTCGAAGAGGAACCCCTTGGAGAAGACCGACGTGAGCTTCTTCTTGGCGGCTCAGTCCAAGGCCGTGCTCAGGTAGTGTCGCTGAATGCCCTGCCACACGGCCTTCTTCCAGACAGAGTCACCATTCGCCTGGATAGTCGAGCATAGGTTTTCGAGTCCGTTGTGGGTGTCAGACCCGTCTGCTGCCACCAGCGCTGGGATGAACCGCACGAGCGGGTGGTTGGGACTCATACGCTGAACGTCGCGAACGACCTCGAGCAGGTCGCCCGTGCCGCTGCAGAAGCCGACGAGCGATACCGTGAAGCCACGGCCGTCACCAATATCCTGACAGTAGTTGTAGTTGGTCCACCACTCGGTGTTGGAGTTCTCAGCGATCGAGACCATGCTCATGATCGTGTCGAGATCATCCTTGGTAAGGCCACCGCCGATCGTGTCGAGCGGAATGTCGGAAGCGGCAGCACGCACATTTGGAACCAGCGAAGCCGCGAGCACGGCGACAAGGCCACAGACAGTGGAGCCGAGGAGGGAAAGCGAGACCATGAAGAGGAAGGCTTGCCTCTTGTGGGAGAGATGGCGAGTTGGAGAATGAGGAGGTGAGGGAAGCACGCACTGCGTGGATCTCGTGCATGCCTGAGGAAGGCAGTAGCCAGAATTGACTGCCAGGAGTCCTGGCAACGCGGCAAGCGCCCCACTCTGTCGCAGACGCGTCGCAGTGACGTGCAGGCAATCTTGCATCTTCTTCGTGCCTGGCGCACCCTCTTTACCCTCTTCGTGCGGCTGCCTGCTCGTGTGCCTCCCACAGAGGGTGTCCCACCTCAAGACTCAACTTCGTGAACCCGACATTATTGCGGCATTTGTGCCCAAGTGCATTAATAACCACACTCTCAACAGATCGTTGAGGAATATGATCTGGTAAGAAGCCCTCGCGTCCATGCATAGCTTACAGCTTTCTGTGATCGAAACTATTTCGTGGGTACAGTGCCATAGAACACCCACCCATGGATCACACTGTACAGTACGGGTACTGTACACTGCTAATATTGCTGGTACCACCAGGCACCTGCACAACGCACCCAGCGTGGTAGTACAGTAGCCACAGAGTGAGCTCCCCAATATGGATGCTCTAGGATACTTGAGTTCTCCACAACCTTTTCAGTCATGTTGTCCTCGAACCAGCATCGGATTGCACATAGCCAGTCCAGATCAAGTGTTGGCGCCCCTCTAATAGCCACCAACTGGCGGCCGAGGTTCACTCCGATTGGGGCATTAGCCATAAAAATCTCATCTTTGGGAAAGAGTGCGACGTTCGATATTCCCACAGACAACACAAGATAAGGGTGGGCCCACCCACATCCGTTGGGTGGCTTCGAAAAATCCAATGAATCCAATTCGCGTGGCTCTGGCATTGGGTGGTGGTCGAAATCTCCAAACGCGGAACAGGACGGAGAGATTTGTTATCGCTTCCGAATGTAATAGACTTGAAGTCTGCCCACCGGACGGTGTCGGCGATGTTTCTGTGAGAGTGCCGTCGGCTCACGCTACGTTCGCTGACTATGGCACGCGTGCATTGGTCAGCGCGATGACGACGTCGAGTGTGGAGACCAAGCCAACGAAGCCTTTCGGCTACACGTCGGGCCGGACTCAATTACGATCCGCACTTGCATACGCCAGTAATGAGCCTCATAAAGAAGCGAGAGCCTTCTTCTTGGGATCCAAAGAGCCCAACGTAAAGCGAGTTTCCGATGTCAGAATGAGAATCCGATCACGCGTGTTTTGACTTAATATCAACGTGCTGGTCACGATGTACTCGGCCGCGTTGTGACTCGTACCTGATGCGTAGTGGTCACATTCGTACAACCTTCGCACCACAGAATATGATAGGAACAGTATCTAACGCTATTAAGAGTGCGATAAGTTCGTATCCATGCATGGACTGTTCGTATCGCGTGACGCTCCCGACGTGGTGCCCGCTGAGCGTGGTCGTCAAACGGATCTGTTTTGAAACAATCGATTGGCCAATCACTCTGGCTCTTTCCTCTTTCAGCCAATCAAACGACCTTGAAGTCTGTTTCAGATTGCCGCAAATGAGGCTGTTTTCTATCCAACAGACAGCTCCACTATGGTATATTTTAACCAATAGACACCCGACAAATCAGTTTATAGCCAATTAAATCACTGGAGTGTGGCCCACACGACGCAATGCCACGGATGCCGCGTCACGCGGAGCCGCTGGGCGAGATCCAGTGGCTCCAGAGAAGGACCGTTTCGACTCACTCACCCCATGCAGAAAATCCGCAGACGAAAAAGCCCCCTCTTGCTGACGCACGCCACTCTCTTTCTTGCCCGTCGTCCCCTGCATCGCCATGAGTGCCACCACTGCTCCTGCCGCGACACCGCCGCCGCGACCCATGCTGCTGCGCCGCAACTCGCGGATTACGGTCGACACGATGCTGCGCGACGCGTTTGCGCGCGTCGACACGAACGGCGACGGCAAAGTGGACGCGCTCGACATCCAAAAGGGACTGCGTGGCGCCGGCGTGCGGCTTCCTCCGGACGAGATCGCCGCGCTCATGCAGCGTCTCGATCCCGAGAACCACGGCCAAGTGACCTTTGAAGAGTTCCACGCGCTCCACGAGGCCTTCATCTCGCAGACGTTCAAGGCCTTTGACACGCACGGCAAGGGCTACTTGGACGACGCGTCGCTGCAGGCCGCGATGGAGCGACTCGGCGTCAAGGTCACGCTCGCCGAGGCGCACACCATGATCGCCGAGCTCAATCCGTCCGACACGCACCACGTCCACGAGCACGACTTCAAGTCGCTCTACCTCGTGCTGCGCGCCAAGATGCACGAGTCGCCCAACTTCGAGCACTTGCTCTGGGATCCGGACGTACGCCACCTCTCCAAGCACTGGTGGAAGGCCAGTGTCGAGATTGGCGAAGGCGGACTGCGCGCGCCGCTGCCGCAGTCGAAGGACGGCACCGTGGTCAAAGTCTCGCCCGCCGTCAAGTTTTTCGGTGGCGCCCTCTCCGGAGTGATTGAAGCCTTGATTCTCACGCCACTCGACGTGACCAAGACGCGGTTGCAGCTCGATAAGACGGGCCAGTACCGTGGCTTTGTGGACGCCGGCAAGCAGCTCTTCAGGGCCGAAGGGCCCAAGGGTCTCTACAAGGGCTTCACGCCCTGGACCATCCACGTCGTGACCAAGAACGGCACGCGGTTCTACTTCAATGCGATTTACCGCAGCATGCTGGCCGACAAGAACGGCCAAGTGAGCGGCGGGAACGAGTTCCTGGCGGGCGCGTTGGCCGGCGCGACCGAGGCCGTGCTCATTGTGACGCCATTTGAAGTCATCAAGACGCGGCTCCAGGGTCAAAACGTCGTGAAGGGTGAGCAGCTCAAGTACCGCGGCACGGTCCACACGGCGCTCACGATCATGCGCAACGAAGGACCGCTGTCACTGTGGAAGGGCGTGACGCCGACCATTGGGCGCCAGGGGCTCAACCAGGCGTGCAGCTTCTGGTCCAACAACTTCATCAAGAAGTACGTCTGGAAGCTCGAGGACGGCCAGACGCTGCCGGCGTGGAAGAGCGGTCTCACGGGCATGCTCGGCGCGATTCCCGGACCGTGTCTCAACTGTCCGCTGGACGTCGTCAAGACGCGGCTCATGGCGCAGGAATCCGGCAAGGCCGCGGCGAAGTACAAGAGCACGACCCACGCGATCACGACGATCGCCAAGGAAGAAGGCATCGCCGCGCTGTACAAGGGCCTTGTGCCGCGACTCACGCGGCTCTGCCCGTCCTACGGCATCCAGTGGCTCGTCATGGACCAGGTCACGGCCTACTTTTCCCAGTCGCACTAGAGAACGCCGCCGTATGACCACCGCCCGCATCATAGAGATAGCATGATGGCGGCTTTTGTATTCAACCCGTTGATAATACTGAATCTAGTATTAGAATAGTGCTGTGCAATCGACGACACGTCCCCGGATTTCCCATCCTGAACCATCGTTGCACTCCTTCATTCCGGGCTCCCAGCATCGGCGTCGAGCGTCGGCGTTCAGCGTCCAGTGTCCAGCCTCCTGTGCCCAGCGTCCGGTGTTCAGTGTCCGAAAAGGCTGCTGGAAGACCATAACCATGTACCAAACGAAGAAGCATGAGTGCATTGTATGGAACTTACGGTCACTTCATATTACTGCAGTCTTCGTCGTCAGTAGTGATATCCTGTAATGTATACTTCACTGGTCTTATACTAAACCTTAGTAGCTGCCAACTATTCAATAGGACGAAGGCTTCGTCGGTTCCTGGGCTTTCCACAGTTATGCGTGGGGGAGATCCACGCCGAGTGGAGGTGGATGCCGCGTTTTGCGGCGCGACGGTGTCTCTCCAGTGGCCGCAGCGCGACGCATTTCGGCCGATCGCACTCGCGGCTTGGCGACACTTTTCGGTTCTTTCAGAGGCGACGATTCCGATGGAAAGGAAAACGCACTATGACGACCGACGGACGAGCGGGACGATGCGCTATGGGACGGACTGTTGAGCACGCCGGCCATGTCGTCATCCAGCGACGGCAATCGGCTGCGCTGCAGTGTCGGCGTTCTCGCGGGCGAACGGCTGGTCGTGTCCAGTGGACCGTCTCCGTAATAGGACGTGAACGAGAGCAGTCGGTCGTCGCCGTCGTCGTCGTCATAGCCCAAGAATTCGCTCAGCTCGCCCGACGCTCGCGGTGAAAACTATCCCATATCAACCCCCACGTCAGTTCAAGGGCAAACAAGGAAAGAGGAGAGTCAAACGTACCGAGAGCGAGTGAACGACCCGGCGGTGGTTGGACGGCTCGGTCGAGACGCTGCTCGCGATGCTCGAAGAGCCACTCGACGACCGAGCTCGTGGCGTGCGAACCAACGTGTCTCCACAGGGCGAGAGCGTTGTTTGCTGGTGGTGAGGACGCCTGTAGTGGTGATGGTGGTGGCTCCCATCAAAGCTGCCTTTGCGTGCCCGTGAGGCCAGCACGGCCTGTGTCAGCCGTGGGCTCGGCTGATGGTACTGGTGCTGGTGGACAACCGCAGGCTGGGTTTGACCCAGCGACACGGTGCGCAGCAATGCCGGTGCCTTAGGCGGCAGAAGGAGGCCCACATCAATCTCCTCGTCATCGCGGTCATCCAACCCGTCTTCTTTATCATGGCGGATCGGCGACAGGGACGGAACCGTGGCCGACGCCGAGGGGAACTGGCTGCGCATCCACTCTTCCTGCTCGCGCTTGAGCTTTTGCTCTTCTTTGTACTTGGTCTTGAGAATGTTGAGTAGCGATTGGTTCTGCCGCAGAATATCCTGGTGGGCCACGGGCGACGCTGGCGGCGTGAACTCGAGGCGGCGCTTGTGAATCGACGAGGACGGCGGTGACGGGTGCTGTGTCGTGGGGATTGTGATTCCTCGAGACAGGGGTGTCGGTCGAGTCGCCGCGGCCGCAGTCGGCGTGGTCGTCGTGCCCCCGGAGAACGGTCGCGAGGCGGCCGCCACGAGTCCAGCGTTGCGTTTCGCCACTTGGATGCGTAGATCTACGGGGCGATGGGAGCTGCGCGTGGGTGGTTCATACTGGTGGGTCTTGTGGACAAAGGGCACAGCCGGCCCTGGCGTCGTTGGTGGGAACGGTGTGGAAGCGTGGGCACCGCTGGTCGAGTGCGAAGAGGACGGGGAATGCTGTAGGCGATTCAAGAACGACGAGCTGATCATGGAGGTTACGGGAGACGACGAGTACGCGAGTGGCGGCGAGGAGACTTCCGTCGATGTTGGCTGATTGGTTTCGCCCACGGGGGCGGCTGCTTCTGGCTGGTGCTGGACAGCGACTGTATCGTGCATTCTCTCGAGCGACAAAGGGATCGTCTCGGGTTCCTCCTTGAACTGGACGTGGTAATAGGATCCACTCTGTGGGCTCGGATGGCGGTGGTGGTTCACGTGTCGTGCAGCTGGCAAGGCGTCCTTTTGCGGTGGTGTGGTTGGCGCCGACGGCACGAGCGCTAGTTTTTTGGGCCGCGTGAATGTCTGGCTCGCCGAAAGCAACGCCGTCTCGGGCTCCGCATGCACCATCGCGAGTGGCTTGCGTGTTATGTGAGAGATGGAGTGCCGCTTCTTGCGCCAGTTGTTTCCCGGGATCGGCGAGTTGATGTACTCGGGCGTCGGTTGCTGCGGGTGTCCAACTGTTGGCCCCGTCGTCTGAATGTTGGGCAGCATTTGCCGGGCGAGCTGGCTGGGCAGGATGGGGCCCGGCGGTGGTGGTGGCGGCGGTGGCGGAGTGTGCTTGTGCGTAGCCATAGCTGCCACTGAAACCTGGTTATTGTTGCTGCCATTCTCTGATGCGTCGTGTCGCTGGATCGAGAACGCGAGTGTGATCTCTGTGTTGCCCAGGGCGAGCACGTCGCCGTTGCGGACGACCACAGCGTCGCGGTGGACGAGCCGCTTCTGGTTGACGAGCGTCGTGCCCGTCTCGCTGTGGTCCACATAGACCCACACGCCGTGCTGCGGCGTGCACTCAAGCGTACCATGCGCCGCGGAGACCTAGTATCGAGATCAAAACAAGTTCCGAATAAGATTTAGACGCCCTTCGAGGAGCTACGGGAGCAAGTCGCGCGTGGCAGATCGTTATACTTTCTTTCCGTACCAGTGGATCGAGATGGCACGCATCGCGGCCGATGGGGATGCCTTGGGAGAGCGGCTGCTTGGCGTCACTACTGCCGTGGTGGATGGAGAGCGGCTCGCTCGTGTGCGTCGCGTGCGTGAGTCGGTTGCGCACGTGAAGCACAGCGACGCGCGTGCCGCTGGCGGCGGCGCTGCTCGTGCCGGGACGCATTAGAGAAGAAGACGGGGATCGGAGACGGCGCGGCCCCTGTGTTGAGAAAATACTATTGAGAGAAAACGGTGCGTGCGTGCGTCGGCCAGACCGAGGAGACCGACTGCTCTCGCGGCCTTTCTTCAATTTCGCCCTCTCCGTTGTGCGGTGTCCTGAAGGGTCATTCACCCAGGGATAGTAATATTTGGGTCCTGGCTGTCATTTTTTTGAAATATTCACATTCATTTTGTATGTATATGCAAAGTTCAGTCAACCAGAATGGCTTCAAAAATCATTCGAAAAGTCTGTCTCGTCGAATCCTAAAAAAAAGCGAATTTTAAGAGGACTAAAATGTGCTTTTTAGATGTATTGAAATAAGGTGCTGTCTGCGGCTGCCAATGGTGTTCATTGGCGAGACAAAGGGATCCGAACGCAAGAACAATGCAGCGCTTCACACGCGCGTGGTTGCGCGGTGGCCAGTGCTCGCTTCGTACGAGATATGCCCCGTCTACACGCACTCTCCAGCGCACGTGCGCTGCGCCGTCACCTGCAGTGTTGTCAAGCGCTGGCGTGCGCGCTTCACAGACGCCGCTGCTCTGCGTGCGCCGCTTCCAGACCACCACTATTTCACTGCACCGCGACGGCGACGACAGCGGCAAACCCACTACGGCCAAGCCATCGGGCAGTAGCGATAGCGGCAGTGACAGTGATGGTGGTGGTGAGAACGAGGAAGACTGGGAGGAGCTCGAGGAAGGCGACGAGGAAGAGGAAGACAACGACGAAGAGTTTGACGGCGAGATCGATGAGGAAGCGGCCGCGGCAGCGGCGCAGTACATTGGCGTCGTGTACTCACCCAACAAGGTCAAAAAGTACAGCGCCGAGCTGGAACTGGACGGCCTTGTCATCAGCGGCGGCCACTATTGGACCGCGCTGGATGCCGCGAAGGGCTACGATGAGCTCGTGGACCTCTACTGTGATCTCGAGACGCCGCGCAATTTCCCCGCCGGCTCGGAGGCAGCCGAGGCAGCGGCCGGTGCCGCCTCGGCGTCGTCGGAGTTTGTGTCCGCCGGTAAGAGTGATGCCGAGTGGGCGATCCCCGAAGTGGGCAAGCGCAACGCCGATATCATCCCACCAGTGGTTGGCGAGTACTTGAAGATTGACGAGGTGCTGGCGGCGCTGGAACGGGAAAAGGCCATTGACGTGTACACTGTGGACCTCGCCGGTAAGTCGTCGTTGGCCGACTACATGATCTTCACGACGGGCCGCTCGCAGGCCCACATGCGCCGCATGGCCGACATGATGATCCAGTCTATGAAGGCGCGTCAGATCCAAGACGAGTTTGATTACGGCGTCGAAGGCCGCGACTGCGACGACTGGATGATCGCCGACTGCAACAATATCGTGGTCCACTTCATGAATGCCGAGACGCGCCGCATTTTGGCGCTGGAAGACCACTGGGAGAACATGGTCAACGACAAGCACAAGATTTTGGGCGATATGGACGAAGACGAGTACATGGACAAGTACGGCACGAGCGAGTTCATGGAGTACTTGGAAGACGACGACTTTATCAGCATTGAAGACAAGGCGAGGTACGAAGCCGAGATTGCCACTGAGAACGAACGCAAGCCCACGAGCCGTGGCCGTGATGGTGGCGGTGCCAGGGGCGGTGACATCGACTGGAAGTGATCCATACACTTTCCTCTTGCTGGTATGCCCGAATAGAAAGAAAATAAAACCGTTTTAGCAGCTCGTAAATGCATGTTTATGGGCAGAAATGGCGTCTAAACTTCGTGGAAATCGGGATTGTCGAAGGGGTTTAGTGCTTGCCCTTTTCGATATCGTCCTGGTCCTGGGTGTGTTTCTTGACGGGCTCGTAGATTGCCGACGACTCGACGGGTATCGAGTAGATGTAGACACCCGAGGCCACAAAGCCCACCGAGACGATGAGCGACAGTGTGATGGGCATGCCAAAGAGCACGGCCCCAAGCAGCGGGAGAACCACGAGCTCCAGCGCACTGGCGATCGACTTGCGGACCGAGTCGAGGACCTTGAGGAACCGGCTCGTGACGACACCGATAAACGACATGATGAGCACCATGGGCAGTACGTAAAACGAAAAGAGTACCGAGAGGTTCTTGGGCGTGATGACCTCGGCAAACGTCTGCCCCGTGAGGCCGAGCACGAGCATGACCACAGTGCACACGATCGAGTCGAGGTACATGAAGATGTTCTGGAGATTGAGTGGGATCTTGACCTGTTTCTTGAGCAGCACTTCGTTGTAGACGCCCGCGAATGTACTGCTGAGCATTTGCACGAGCAGCAGTCCGTACGCGAGCACGGTCGGACCACTACCACCGCCGTGGTGCGCAGACGAAGCCTTGGCGCTCGTCGCACCGAGCGTCTTGATCGCACAGCCGACAGTGGTCACGCCCAGCGAGATCCATTGGTTGCGGTTCAGCGCCTTTTGGAACATGAGCTGGTGGAGCACGCCCGTGATGACCATGCGGAAATTGAGCAGCAGGAAATACGTCGGCGCGTCAAACTGCCGCAGGTTCACGTACGACAGCACGTCGTACAGCACGTACAAACCGGACGGAATAAAGTACTTGACCAGCAGCGCACGGTGCTCTTGCATTTGCGCCGCGAGAAAGTACACGCGCTCCGGCAGCGTGGCGCGTGGCGTCTTGTCGAGCGCGTCGCTCGTGAGAAACATGTAGCTCGCGATGAGGAGCTTGAAGACGGCTTGGAGCACGACGGCGGCCGTGGCGTTGAACGTCACGTGGTGGCGCTTGGCCAGTTCATTGAGGAGACCGTAGCCGACCCACAGCGCCATGTACGTCACAAAGACGGCGCGCTGCTCGCGCGTTTCGAGCCCCAGCGGCGACGGCATCTTGCGCTCTCTCCCTTGGGGCAAAATGATGATGATGCTCGGGACTTTGGAGAGGTCTTGACATGTCGCACGAATGTTGACGGTTGTTACAAAGTTGTGCGTATGTTGCACGAAAACATGAGTTGCAAGGATCTCAGAAAACGAAGCTAGCCTAATCAATGCTAATTAATGATTGTTCCCTGAGACGAGCAGCGTCATTTGGCCATGGGAGTTGCCCCACAAGCCCGAGTCTGTTGTTCTCACATGAACTGTTGAGCCACAAATGCCTGCTCGCCAGCTGCGTGGGGTCATCAGCTCTACAATAAACACGATAAATCTCTCCCCATTTCGAGCCCCACCACAGACAGGAGCACTTACGTCTCATTCTCCAACTCTCATTCTCCCCCACAAGAGGCAAGCCTTCCTCGTCATGGTCTCGCTTTCCCTCCTCGGCTCCACTGTCTGTGGCCTTGTCGCCGTGCTCGCGGCTTCGCTGGTTCCAAATGTGCGTGCTGCCGCTTCCGACATTCCGCTCGACACGATCGGCGGTGGCCTTACCAAGGAT
>JAADVZ010000913.1:0-12246 GCA_023335925.1 Pythium phragmitis | reverse complement strand
TGTCAGTGCGGTGGATCAGGAACGGACGATCTGATGTTGTTTGCTCGTAGTGCCGAACGAAAGAGGGCATCATCATCGCCTCTGGGTCTTCTTCAAGCTCTTTTGCGTAAGTTTCTGGATCTCTCGACTCATTTCCTCTTGCTTTCTTCTCGAGACATTGATCTTTTTGATGAGCACTTCAGCTTTCTTCCTGTAGAAGTGGACTTGATTTAGCGCGAGCAAGGTCTCTTCCGGTTGGACGCGATTGATGGCACTGCCCGAGCCCATGCGTAGCAGACTGCCTCCTCGACTCGACCGTCGAGACCCACCACTGTTGATTGACCGTCTCATGAAGAACATGGACAGCGACGCCGGATATCCCGATGGAATGAGCCGCTGGAAATTGAAGAGCCGGGGTAAACACCGCTGCTGCATCTCCATACTCAGCATCGACTCACCGAGGTTCAGCTTGAGCGACGAGATCCCCGAGCTACCACCACCGTCCATCTGGGGTGGCCCCGCCGCGGACACCAAGCGTACCGACGAGATCTTGGCGGCAAGCGTCTTGGTCGACTCCAAGACACTCTCGTTCCGGTAAATCGACGACGAATACCTTCTCAAGATGCTGCCCTTGCGCTGGCATAGACGAATGATGTAGGACATGTGCATGATGGCCATGTCCCACTCGCTCTTCTCGATCGCGATCGCGCCGCGCAGAAACTCAATCTTGCTGCGCACTAGTATATAGTCCAAGTCGCTGAGCTTATTCACGCGTGGTCCATCCTCCAAGATTTTGAACGACGATTGCATGCAGTCGGTCGCGAATCGCAAGTCGCGGTTTTCAAGCGCCAGCTCGGCAGCCTTTTGGTACGCGTCGAGCGAGGGCTTGGCGTTGCCCGACCGTGAGAGATGGTACCCGAGCATTGCAAACTGCTGCTGCAGCCGTGCTTTCAAGGACGAGTTGGGATCCAGCACAGCCAGCAATGTGGTCGCACCACCGGCAAAGCTAGGGCGCTTGATACTGCCAACGCTTGGGCGGTGCCCGCTTGTCGGTGGATTCGCTGTCGTGCCGTTTTTCGGACTGGGCGGCTGCACCGAGATGATCGAGCTGTTGCGGCGAGGTCGCGTCATGTCTCGAAACCATTGACAGTACAGCAAGTGGATGGCCTCGCGCTGTGAGGGAAGCATGGTGTCGTACACGACGAGCCGCATCTCCTCGGAGTTGAAAAACATGAGTTTGTTTTGATCGTCGAGCGTCACGATCGCTTCCTTCTCACACTCGGCAAGCCCAATGCGCACTTGGTGGAGGATCGACATAGCCGAACTGGAGCGTGGTATCTTGAGCTTGGTGCTGCTGATGCCAGCGCCCTCTGTCTCGCTGTCATCGTGCTCGGACGTCGAGAGAAACATGGTGAGGATCCCATTCAGCATGCGTTCTTCCACGGGCTCAGGGTGCACACTGATGAGCTTGAGGGCAACTTGCGCCAGTCCGTCGAGCGTATCCACACAGGCCATGACTTTGGCGCGCGTGTACTGCGGCACCTGCATGTCCAAGTCGTCCAAGTCCGACAAGATTGAGATACTCCCGTTCTGCCGATCGATCGAGACAAACTGTGAGTGGATCATAAACTCCATGAGCTTGATGAGCTCGGCCGGATTGCCGTCAGTGCGTGCAAACACAAAGTCGAGCAGCTGCGTGTCCATGATGGCAATGTGGTAGTGCTGGCAGAGAAACAGCGACGTGACCTGGTACGTGAACCGCCGGATCTCTTGCTTTCTCACGTACGGAAGCTGCTCGACCAGGTCGTACATTGGTTGGCGCTTCATACGGTGCATCGCACGTGTCGCAATGAGCGCGCTCACGTTGGGCAACTCGTCCAGCACTTTGACCAACAGGCTCCAGCTCTGTCCGTCCATCCACTGGGCATTGTCAAAGATGAGCAGGATGGGCTTCTGCTTGCTCACGGCCTCGACAATATTGAAGATGAGCGACTCGAGCGCCTTGGTGCGTTCTTCGCCCTTTTCCAGCTCGTCCAGCGTGCCTTCGTAGAGCTGGTCGTACGGGAGCAAGTCGTTCAAGATGGGGGCCATGGACGCGGAGATGCGCTGCTTTCGGATCAGATACTCGAGCACGGGCACGCGCTCGTACGCGTTCGTGAGACTGCTCAATGTCCGTGATGGCGAATCGCGGCCATTGCTGAGGCTCTCACTGGGGGGCGTCACACTCCGCGGGTCGCCTTCATCCATGGACATGAGCCGCAGCTGATGGTGCGACTTGAGTTGAAAGGTGCGCGACCCGTCCGGAGAGCCGACCCTACTGCCCAATGATTCGGTGCCGAATCTCTCGAGATACTCGTCCGGGCTAGTGATGAGATCCAAGTCGGTGGGTCCGTTCTCGCCCGAGTGCGTGCTGACTTGCTGCCTCCGTGTTTTGACCGTGCGCGTGATCATCTCTTTGATAATACCTCCCCACGCGTGAAAGTCCAAGGCCGAGTCCACGGGGTCGCCGCTCCCCATAAAGCTTCTCGAGTGGTGATGCAGAAAGTGGCGCAGCAGCATCGACTTCCCTGTGCCGCTCTCACCGGTAATAATGAGCACACGGTGCTTGTGGGCGCCGCGTCGATCCGTGCGGTGCGCCACCGACCCGAAGATTGGCACGAGTTCGACGAGGTACTCGGAGCCATAGGGCAGTCCGTGGACCGTGTCGAGCAACGCCGTGGGATCGAGCTTTGTCTTGGACTGCGCCTGCCGCTGCACGCGAAAGACGCGCACCTTTGCCGTTTTGCCTTTGACTGTGATCTCGTGCGAGTCGTCGTATTGCATAGAGTCTTTCGATTCGTCGCGCGTGACTTCGTCGCAAAGAATTTCGCCCGAGGTCGCCGACGACATGAGACGCGCCGCGAGGTTGATCACGTCGCCGACGACCGCGTACTCGGCGCGAGAGTTGCTCCCCACCGAGCCGCAGAAGGCATTGCCCGTCGTCACGCTGAGAAGAAGGCACACAACACGCAGTGAGTTACGACCTGAGCGGCTTGAAGAAGCATGGTTACTGTACCCAATTGAGCCTCGCAGACCCTTGTCGAGAAGGTAGCTCGCCAGCTTGACCCCACGAAGTGCTGACCGTGACACCAGACCGTGAGTTAGAAGACCCTACGGAATCTGCTCCAAGCAACGGCAACAAGCACGCACCGTTGTTTTCGTGGTAGAAGGGCGGGAGCCCCACTGCGATAATGGCGACCGCGCCTTTGTCGTCAATCACAAACTGCCGCAGCGTGCCCTGCACCTTGTAGGCCGACTCCTGGATCAAGCACAGCCACTTGTGGATATACTTGAGCTGCTCCGGCTCGTTGCCAATCTCGACAACGCCGTCGAGCTTGATAAACACGGCCGTGATGTTGCGCGTGCACGGGTTGATGGCCAGGCCTTTCCTCAAGTACGCCGAAATCGTACCCGGCACATACCCTCGCAAGTAGGGCACGAGCTCGAGCGTGCCCTTGGGCACCATTAGCGGCTTGGGCTGGTACAGTGCCGACCTGGAGACGTTGTGGATCAAGAAGTTGCCCCGCAAGGTCTCGTCGACGTCGATCTGCGCGGCCACACGACTCTGGACCGCCATGAGTTCGCGATACGCCTCTTTCGATAGCACGACTTCGCCCTTGCCGGCGTCCTGCTCGGCGCTGCTCATCTGGCGGTTGGCGTCGCCGCTCAGGTAAAACTCCCAGCGGTCCAGCACGCCACCCACGTGGTTGCCTGTGACGCGGCTCACGCCAATGCCCACGTGCATGCCGAGAATGGACGTGTGGCCGTGGCGTTGCGACGTGGCGTGGAGCACGCGCAGTGCCTCAAGCGCACACCGCAGAGCGCTGTGTACGAGCAGTCCCTCGGGCGTCGTGATGCCCTGCGACGACTCGGTCTCCCAAATCACAATGAGCGCGTCGCCGGCAAACTTGATAATGTCACCGCCGTGCTGCAGGATCACATCGATCACGGGCTCGAGCGTCTTGTTGAGAGTCTTTGTGAGCGTCTCGACGGCGATTCCCTGCGGCGCCGCGGGCTTCGCGCGGCTGATAAAGCTCATATTTCGCGCACCCTGCGAGGTGTGCGCGCTTTGCCGTCGCTGTCGCATGAGATCGCGGGGCACCGAGTCGGACCGGTCCGAGTGGTCGACGGCGGCAGTGTTGCTGCCGGCTTTGGAGTTGGCGTTGGCGTTGCCCGTGTCGCGACTGTTGAATCGCACGGAGCCACTGCGAGGCGTGGTGGTGGTCGTGGTTGGTTCCTCGCTGATTGAAGCGGACGCATTGCTCCCGAGCCCCAACGGAAGCGATGTCCGTGGGCCGTTTGAGATGGAGCTCGTCGTGGACGTGTCGCCGTCGTCATCGCCGCTCTTGTCCAGCTTGCTGCTCTGAATGGCCTTGATCTGGTCGCGCTCGTCGTCGCTGAGCTTGCTGCCAAGTGACGAAAAGCCCGATATGTCAAAGAGCGCGACGACCGCCGTGAACGCCGTCGACGTCGGCTCGCGGAGCGGCTCCGAGTTGCGGAGAAAGTGCGAGACGACGATGCGCGGCACGTGGCGCAGCAGCACGCTCAGCTCTTTGACCTGCGGGTCCATTCACGGCGTGGGTGTGGGTGGTGAGTGGTCGAGACGAACAGGCAGCGAGGATCCGTTCAAGGCAGGGCCATTCAATCCCGAGGTTCTCGCGGCACGAGCAGTGTGGGACAACACGATGCATAGCGCAGCCTCCAGGCAGCCGAACGATGGTCTCCGCTGACCCGCTTCGTTTGCCAAATTAGAATTCTATTTGTCACTCTCCCACAGTGTCTCCTATATATGCTGGCAGCGTCCGGCTCCGTTTTACCCGCGTATCGCACGCGCGTCGGGCGTGCGGGCCATGCGGTCGCTCGTCCTCTTGGGCGTCACGTCCATCGAGTTGCGACGCGCGAGCATCTCGCGGGCCTTGCGGCGAGCGTTGGGCGTGTGGTTGGCCGACGACGGCGTCATGGCGGTCGACGGCGTGCGGAAGCTCTCGGGCGTGCGGCCCACGAGCGCCTCGTTTTCGTACGCTAGCACTTGTCTCTTCTCGTCGTCTTCCGAGTCGCCGCCGCTGCCCTGGTGGTCGGCCTCGGCCGCTCGCTGGGCACGCCGCGCGGCGTCGGTCCAGTTGACGCGCGAGACGCCCCAGACCAAGACCACGACCTTGACCATTTCGCCAAACGTATCGGCCCACCAGAAGCCGTCGAGTCCCCAGCCGAGCGTGATGGGCAGCACGTAGCTGAGCGGCACGTAGACGCACCACGAGGCAAAGTTGTTGGCCCAGAGATTGATCTGCGCGAGCGACAGTGCGTTGAGCACGGCCGTGAGCAGGAAGCGCACGAAGGCCACGAGAATGCAGACGACAAAGACCACGAGCGCGTCGGCGCACATGGCGAGAATGACGGGGTCATTGCTCCACACATTGAAAATGTGGTGGCGCAGCAGCGTGACGACCACGAGCATGGCAACGGCGCCACCCAGCACGATCGACGCGCCGAGGTACAGCACGCGCTTGGCCGCGAACGCGTTGCCCTTGCCCAAGTATCGCGACATGCGGATTTGCGTCGAGGTCGAAAAGCCGCTCACGGCGGAGTTGGTCACGCCAAAGACGCCGCCCAGGACAGCCTGCGACGCGGCGATATTGGGCCCCAAAAAGCCGGAAAACGCGCCAGCGACCGTGGCTGACGCCCAGTCGACGACCGAGGACGCGCCCATGGGGATCGCGAGGCTGAGAAAGACTTGGAGCCGGTCGCGACGCAGACTCTCGCGGGTCCAGCCGCCCCAGTACGGCTTGTGGTACCCCTTCCAGAGCACCGTGTACGACAGGAAAAGCGTGAGTTGCAGACACGTGCTCATGACGGTTGCAATGGGCGAGCCGATGAAGCCCAGACCCTGCCAGCCAAAGGCGCCGTAGATGAAGAACTGGTTGAACGCAATGTTGGAGAGCATGGTCACGACGCTGCAGATCGTCGCGGGCATGATGATGCCCTGGGACGCAAAGTACGTCGAACAGGCGCCGTAAATGTACTGCGGGATGAGCCCAAGTGCCATGATCATGGCAAACTGGCTGCCAAATGCCACGGTCTCGGCGTCGTCCATGGTGATGCTGATAAAGTGGCCCACACAGAGGTACCAAATCATGACGGGGATGGCGCCGACGACGGCGAACACGATGGCCGTCTGGAGCCAAATGCCCACGAGCGTGTTGTTGCCGGCGCCGTAGGCCTGGCTGCACAGCGTGTTGATCGCTTGGATGGAAAACTGAATGAACGTGGACGGCACGCCCATCCACATGGCCGCGAGTGCCACGCCCGCGAGCTGCTTGGTCCCAATGTGGCCCTGGAACGCGTCGTCCGTGATGGTCATGGCCTGGCGCACCATTTGCCGCAGCGAGAACTGGATCGCCATGCTCGAGAGCTCAATGAGCTCCTGGCGCAGCGGGATGATGCCGCCAGAGACGCCGCCGCCACTGGGCTTGACTACCTGGTTGGGCTCTTTCTCGGGCTCCATAGGTTTGACGGTCGGCTTGAGCGGCTGCATCTCGAGATCGCCGTCGGTCGTGGGCGTCTGCCCATTGAGCAACCGGGTCTTTTCGTTGGGCTTGGCGACCGTCATTTCTTGCGGAGACCTTGGACACTGGAACTTGCGTCGTACCGAAGAAATCGACGAATGAACCGGCCGTGCTAGCGCGCTGCTGCCGTCATTGGAATGACAAAGAGAAAATGGCTGGTGGTGGTGGAGAGGGATGGGATGGGCATGAGGATCCGTGAGCAGGAGACGAAGCTGATGTGATGGATGCGTGCTGGAGACGAATGGCTGAAGGTGCTGGGTGTGCGGGAAAGCGGATCAGTTTGACGCTGGCGTCTGTGAAGGGAGCTGAGCTTTTCGAAGTGGGCGTGTCACGTGCGACGAGATGCCACTCTTTGTCGTGGTCTGTCACATGCAACGGCTAGGCAAAACCTCTAATATAGCATATTTTGAGATATCAGATGGATTTGGCTTCACTGTGAGTAAATACGTTTTAATGTAAGTCTACTTGATAACCTATACATATGGTAATTCGATTCTATCATATTCTGCAAATAGAACCCGCCACACAAACAAGGCAGCCCTTCTGTTCTGCACGGAGCCAACAGATCGGCAATCAATTCCCGCGCGTCCAGTCCATCGAACCTGACTCAGTAGGGTACCGGTACTGTACACACACGGAGTGCGTTTGTGGCAGGATAATTTCTCCTATCCGTATCAAGTCGCCCTTTGCCCCGCTTCTTGTGAATCACCAGTGGTGATGTGGCTCACATGATATGAGCCACACTGTGTGGCACACATCACCACGGTTCCTCCTAAACCCGGACTCGGTTTTAGAAGGGCAAAGATCGAAACAGTGTCGCTTCAACTTCCTGGCAAATGACCCCGTGGACGAAGGCACTAAGCGGTCAGCCATGGGCGAGAAAGATTTCCTCGTGGACGCAGTGGCGCAGTTTCTGCAGACAAATGAGTGGCAGGATGCGATCACGCAGTTCTTTGCGGTCCATTCTGTAAAGTTCCCGCTGGAATCGGCCGACGAGAAGCAGAGCAAGGGCGTCGGATACACGATGGAGCAGTACGGCGTGTTTACGCAGTTTCGGGATCTCATGGAGAGGCTGCTGGAGACCATGATGAGCGAACTGGGCTGCAGTGGCGAAGATCTGGTCGCGATTCTGCAAGAGAGCGTACGCAACGGCCCCACGGGCGAGCGGCGGTTTCTGATCAAGACGCTGCTGTCGTTTGACGACTACGTCGATTTCCACGCGCGCATCACTGAGTATGCAGCGCAGCAGCAGCTGAACGCTGATGCGGAAGAGCACAGCGCGGAGAGAAGCGAGTGGGAACTGCAGCTCGCAGTCGCACAGTCGCTGTTGGATGCCAATGTAAGCGGGAAAGTGTTGTGCTGGGATAGTAGGCGGATTCTTGATACTGTGGTTTGTGTCTTGCAGTCTCAAGGGCTGTTGGACGAGGCGGAACAGAGCTTTCTTCCGTGGGCGGAAGCGTTAGTTGGCATGGGTCACTCTAACGAAGTGCCAGTGGAGACGCAGGAGGGAGCGGGGGAGACCAAGGCCGGTGACGAGATTGGTAGGGATGGAGAAGAACCTACGGAAGGAGGAAGTGCGGCAGACGAGCGACTGAAGGAGCTGGAGTATACGTTGATCAAAGAGGTTCGAACAGCTCACTAGGTCGTCCTGATTATGTGAATAACTCCGGGACTGATCCGTAATCGTGACCTTGCAGCGTCTGAAAGTCGACCTGCTTGTGGCCCAACGCATCGCAGAGGCAAACGCAGCCATGAAAAAAGACATGCTGCATCTATCGGCCGCCGAAATTTTGCAGAGCGAAGAACAAGATGCGACGCCGTCTGCCGAGCACACTCTCGAGTCTCTCTTTACCCAGCTCGAGACTGCGCGAGATCGGCGCAAGGTCGTCAAGGCGCAATGCTTCGAGTTCAAAAACGTGTCTCCAGAAGCTCTGGATCAAATGTACGTTATCCGCCTCAGCACTCCAGAAGGGTTTCTCACGAATAACCTTTTTGTACGGGTGGAGCAGCTACTTGTTCCTCAAGGAGAAGATCCACTTCCAGCAAGATCTCGTATCGCAAGAGAAGGAGATCTCCGACTTCATTTTCGCGCTCCTCGACCAACGCGACGCGCCGCTGATTCCGCTGCTTCTGGAATGGCTGCTGCTCGAGTCAGAGGTGCTTCGACTCCAAGGTCAGATCCAAGAGGAGCTGGGCCAAGGCGCTACGTCCGAGCCGTCTGCGGTATCTGACGGAGACGCGCTTTGGACCCAAGCGTGGGATGAGAATGCTCAAGCGTTCTTTTACTTCCACTCGGTCACCGGCGAAAGCGTGTGGGAACCGCCTGGTGTGGGGTTCTACGACACGAACCAGCAGTATCAAGTGCCGGATCAAGCCCCCACCGGTGATTGGGATGCAAAACAGACCCCGCAAGACCTAGTGGACCTCACGTCAGGCGAATCGGACGCTGCGGCTGCGATGCTCGTTCAGGCAGCAAGCGATCTTGACGAGAAGATTGCTGGTAGCTCGGCACAGAATCCCACTGAAATGGTACGTGGGAATCTATCGAGATAAGGTTTGTCGAATAGCAATGGATTTGGTGACTGTGTGTTTGCAGTTCGAAATGGAGCGCATGCTCGAGAAGATCTCTCGCGAGCACGACGAAGAACGCAAGCGATTGGAGCTGGTGTTTGAAGTTGAGAAGGCAAGGCAAAAAGAGGAACTTAGTCGCCGAAAGGAGAAGAAGCGGCGTGAAAAGCATCTGAAGAAGAAGAAGAAAAAGAAGGATGACCAGGAACGTCAAGACGATTGCACCGATGGTGTGGATGAGCAAGAGAGTGCAGACAAGCGAAAGCACGACCAGGCAGACGAGGATGTGCAGCTTCCTATCGCACCAAACCCACTGAGTCTGGCTGAGGCAAAAGCTGAAGCAAAGGAGGCCGGTGGACCAAGTATTCATTTCGGCATTCAAGTGCCAGGACGTGGCCGACTCGAACTCGCTCACCTGCTCAGCGAGACCCATGCAAAACGACAGCTCGAAAAGAACGGACTGTCCGTGCCCCTGGCGCCTGCACCACAGGCGCTGCTCAATCCCACAAGTCTGCGGTACCTCGCAGAGACGCTGGCGAAAAAGAACATTGGCGCATGGGCGGATGAGAGTCCAAAGAGTGCTCGACGATCTCTACGAGCAGATATTGTGCTTGAGGAGGCTGATGAGAAATAGTGCTCTGCTCTGGCCAACCAATTACTGGAAATCCCTGAGTGTTCTCCTTGCGCGCTGCTGGTGTGTCGCTTGCTGCGCTTTGGTTTGCTGCTTGAGCCGTCGCAGTTTGGCGAGCTTCTCTTTGTACTCGATCTGAGCTCTTTCCTTCATATACTTGTGGAGTTGTTGACGTGCCAATGCAGGCGCATCCTCGTTCTCATCTGCTCTATCGTCTTCATGTGTCTCCCGAGCACGGACACTATCGAGTGCATTCTTCCTCTTCTATGAAAGCAATCGATCACAACCCGAACTTTATCGAATGAGACTCCACCAGCCAATGTATCAACAAAAGGCACATTACCGCGTTGCAGTCGAGCACGCGTGCTCCATATTGTACGAGCAGCTTGGCCACACTAACGGACTGCACATAATGCATTGGCGCGCAGCCAAACTTGTCGCGCGCGAGGGCATCGGCGCCATTGCTCAGCAACTGGAAGGCGATCGAGCGATGGTTATTAGTTACGGCTAGGTGCAGCGCAGTCGAACCGCCCTACAACTCGGCAGCTTGCGACTGTCAGCATTCAGAGAACCAACACTAAGCCCACTCGAGTCGACGCACAAGCATTGTGCGCAGCATGAGGTTCGTCTCCGTGCTCTGCAAGAGAAGCTTGACGACCTCTTTTTGGCCATTGGCACTCGCGTGGTGCAGCAGCGAGCGTCCAGACTCGACGTGGCGAGCATTCACACTCATGTGAGGGTTCGAGCGGAGCCAGAGGTGCAGGCCGGCGACGTCGCCGTCGTCCACGAGACTGAATGCCGTCTCTTCGTCGTAATCGATCACTCTCTCATTGTGCTTATCACCGATCTGGATCGCGACGAGATCATCGAACAAGTCTGCGTACGTTGCCATTTCTGACCACGGCATGAAAGAGGAACACTGACCTTTCGGCGTCGTGAGAATTATCAGCCCGTTGCACTTTCTCCAGACGTGTGTAGCCATTCTAAAGTCCGCGTTAGGTTCGCATTTGCACACCACCTGCCACTCAAAGCCTGATGCTGTCACGATTGGCTCCAAGCAGGCGGCTCGCCGCGAGCGCGACCCGCGTGGGTACTCGCGCACCACACACGCATACAATATGCGCATTTTTCACCGCGAGTGACATGGATGATTCGCAGTGGAACGACTTTAATATCGTCGTCAAGGTGAGACCGTGGAAATACTCAATATTCGACACGACGGGGTTCTTATCTACGAAGCACCTTATGCAGGAACTGCGGCGCATCGCACAAGAAGAAGGAATCGAGGGCGCGCTGCCCGACACAAAACTGCTGAAGGAACTCGGCCACAAGGACCTCGTGCTCGCGATCCGCAAGAAGCACGGCGGCTTCGTGTCGGTTGCGTCCAAGATCGGCTTCAGTGTGGACAAAGACCACGTCGAGATCCAAAAGAAGATCACGTCGCGGGCGAACCGCCGCAAGAAGCGCGAGATGCGCATCGGCAAGCACGAATTCTACTGAGGGAAATAGACTGCTCGCTGTTTCTCTTGCTGGTCGACTTCTCCTCCCAGCTCATCAATAGTTCATTTATCACGACGATTTGTCGTGCTGCGGACACTGAGGGTCGATCCGTGATATTCTTCTTCCACGCTGCTCTTCTCTTCTCCGTCATGTGATCTCGCTGCTCCTGGGCGTTCCCTTGCTCGGCAGCAGTCACGCCCTTGGGACTCGCATGACTGCCATCCCTCCCATTGGGATGGATGACAGGAAGAGAGAAAGTTGAGGCAAGTACGCGCCGATGAAGTGTGACAAGCAGTAAAAAAGAAGTCGCGCCATCAAGTGAGTGCGCTTTTCTCACCACGTCACCACGCAGCACCAGCCATGGCCGGCACACAACTTCCTACCGAGTCCCAAGGGAGATAATCGTCGCGCGTGCCGCTCGACATACACTGACACCCACCAGCTCAGTCGCTTGGCTTTCCAATAGCCATAGGCGGTTTTAGTCCGACGCCAATCAGTTCTGTCTGGGAAACTGGCGACTTTGCCACTCCAATGGCGCCTCAGCTTTGACTAGTATCCTACTGTCCAGAGAATCGTCCAAGTCGCTGTGTGTACAAACGGTGTGGTGGTCGTCCACCGTTTGTGTGTGCGAGTAATCTGTGTCGTGTGGGCGCTTCATCCGGTCTCCTGCACTAAGGCCTTACAGTACGTTGTGGCACTCGTACTGTACTTTCCCCCCGAGTGGCTGTCAGCTGGCAGATCCGACGTGGTGGTCAACCCGTGCGGCGATTGGAGATGGCTCATCTGAACGCCATCGAGCTCGAGAGGTCAACGAGGGCACTTTCAAGCCCCATCCACTTTACTGTACGGTATCAACCATCCACCAAGACGCAGTTGGTGGACGTGGCCACAGTCGGACCACAAAGTGTTCGGGTCTGTAAAACTGGCGCTTCCGTTATCTCAGCACTTCGCAGACGCGGCCGCTCC
>JAADVZ010000912.1:0-12271 GCA_023335925.1 Pythium phragmitis | reverse complement strand
TGGAGATTTCCTTGGGGGCGGCAGTTTCCCCTTTGTTTGCCGAGAAGGGAAACCACTTCAACATTCACTCCCGACAAACGTCGTCGCCCTGCCGTCGGATATCATCTCTCCTGTTACAATGCGAACTTAGTATTAAGTTCAGGGCAGGATGCGTACTTAGAGGAGCTCGTTGTTTTTGGCGGGAAGTGCATTTTGCGAGCGGCGCGAACTGTTGACCGCTACGCGCGAAGAGCGAAGAAGCCAACTAGAAGCACAATGTTGAACGTAGGAAACCGCCGTCGTGAGATCCATGAGCAGCGGAGTGGTCCCGCCGCGACGCTGTCGATGTACAACGAAGCGCCGCTCGTTGAGGTGTCGCTTGAAGAGTTCGAAGAGTACGCGATCGATCGTCTCCATGGTGCGTGCTGTGACCAGTGTGAGCCATTTGGTCTCGAAAGAGTACTGATACGGAGGCCGCTGTTGCAGTGTTGAAGGCTGTGGAGAACCACCGCCTGCGTAGTGTTGTACCAAACGACAAGGACGGGAAGCTCGACAAGGTCATCAACAAGCACATGCCGCTGCGCGCTGGTGGTCCCGTGCACTCGAAGCGCGCCGAGTCGGACGCGGTCAAGGACGTGCTGTCCCATTTCTTTCTGCGCATGGCATTCTGCCAGACCGAGGAGCTACGCCGCTGGTTTCTCTCCCAGGAAAGCGCGCTGTTCAGGTTCGTCAAGTTTTGCGAATCCAGTTGCCGAATGAAGCGCCTAACATGAAGCTGCGTGGCCGGATTAGGTACCGACTGGACAAAATGTTGCGAGAAGAGAAGCTGCTCTTCATGAAGCAGAACGGGATCGTTTACGAAGAGGTAACTGAGATAAATGGTGTGTTTTGTCGGCTGTACTGAGAAGCTCACGCGATTTGGATCTTGGCTCGCAGGCGACAACGAAGGAGGTTGAGGCGCGCCAGACGCAGCTGAAGGCCGTGCGAGATGCGCAGTTGATCGACCGTAAGCAACGCTCCCTTCCGCTTCCAGCCTACTTCAAGGTCCCGTTCACGGAGGCCGTCGACCTCGTGGGGACCCGGAAGGTGTACCTGGAAGGTGGTGTCGCCTACGTACCATTTGACCACATCGTGACGCTGCTGTACGCAGCGTTTCGAGCCAACGTGAGTGCATTCTGTTTTGACGATCAAGGTAGAAACTTCAGGAGAACGTATTTAACGGCTTTACCATTTGATTGTAGCTCTCCAAGCAGCTCTCGTCGGCGTTCCGCAAGTACAACCGCTCGGCCATCAGCAAAGATGAGCGGCTCGCACCCGTGCTGACCAACCTCGCCAAGCACCACATTGACGCCGACTACTCGCAGGCATCACCCGCTGGTGGCGAGCACCAGATCACGCCCGACATGATCGACGGGCTCGCGGCGACGTCAATGCCGCTGTGCATGAAGACGCTCCACAAGGCCCTCAAGGTGAACCATCACCTCAAGTTTGCTGGGCGTCAGCAGTTTGGCCTGTTCCTCAAGGGCACGGGACTTCAGCTCGACGACGCCATCGCGTACTGGCGCTCCGAGTTTTGTAAGAAGCTCTCGGTTGACGACTTCAACAAAAAGTACTCGTACAACATTCGCCACAACTATGGCAAGGAAGGCAAGCGCAAGGACTACGCTCCGGCCAACTGCATGCGCATCATCACGGGCGAGCCACCAAAGGCCGGTGAGTACCACGGCTGTCCGTTCCGCCACTACGAAGAGGACCACCTGCGGAAGGCGTTGCAGGGCATTTCCGAGCCCGACAAGCAAGAAATCCTCGCACTGGTGCAGGGACGCCACTACCAAGTGGCCTGTAAGAAGCACTTTGAAGCGACCCACGCCGGCAGCGACCCCGACATCATGATCAACCACCCGAACGGCTACTTTGAAGAGTCTCGCAAGTACTATGCCGCCAAGAACGAGAGCGTCAATGTCCAGGCATCCGCTTAGAAGCAACCAAGAGATTGTGAGTAAAATTGACTTCATTTTTTCATGTACTTTCATCTGCGCCTACTGTGAATCCCCATTTTGGCGGTTGGAAATCACAACGAGGTCTGGTTGTCATCGTCCACCTCAGTGTCGTCATCCATCTCGGTGTTGTTTCCAGTCGTGGCGATGGACGAGTCACGGAGGAACTTGCGGATTGCCACGTCCGCAAACTTGCGCATGATGACCTAGGTTCATAAAGAACAAACTCAAGAGTCACGCTGTTGAATCCATTCAGAGAGTCTCGGCACGTACGATACGCAGCAGTCGCCTGTCCGAGCGGAAGCTCTGCACATTGGCGACGCTCTCGGCGATCTCATTTTCGGCCTTCTTGGTCTCCACCGGATCTTGAGCTGGTACAAAACAGCTTCATCAGTTGCTAGCAAAGCAGCGAGTAGTCCTCTCCTGCCCTGACGTACTCTGACGGATCGGAAGCAGCTTTGGACCGGCAAGTGCGTGGATCATCTCAATAAAGTTGATTGCACCGGCCTCCGTGTGTTGGTACGCAGCGTTGGCCGTGAACGCGTCGTGTTCGTGCAGAAGTACTTTCTCAAACGCCGCCTCAGTCGCCGTACGCGCGTCCGCGTACCGCGTCGCCTGGAAGTTGCGCAGCTGCTCCATCACGGCACAGAGAACCTATGGCGTCGATTCACAGGTCAGCTTAGCACTCCAGCAAGCATGTATGGCGGTTCGTACGATCTCATAGGAGCCCTTGACCTTGACATGGGTCCGGAAGAATTCCATGATCTCGTCGTCGGGCGCCTGGAAGATCCTATCAGAGCAGTTGCGACTGAAGGAGATCCTTCCCTTTCATTGAACGGTTCTTCCAGTCGTACCGTGTCTTGGCCGAGTCGCTGGCCTTATGCCACCACGCGGCAAAGTCTTTGGCGTGCGCCTCGAGAAATGTCTTGTACTTGGCCATGTCTTCCTTCATCACGACCCGCAGCCGCGCACGCTCAGTTAGGATCTCCTCATGGATGAAGGATGGCCAAGGAGAGAACTGCTCCTTCCTCTCGTCGTCCGATTCTGCCGTTGTATGCCGTAAGAGAACCCAAGATCATCAAGCAGGAGCAGCTCTATGTCCCATACCCCAGTCGGAACACCGGTCGGCAAACATGGCGACGTCCATGATCTGGTGCGTCACGCCGCAGCAGCTACACCCTCCCTACAATCACACCCAACCCAACCCATGTCAGCGTTAGACTGTACAGAAAGTCTGCATTCTTTTGGGGGCCGTGCTTACCTGGTTGAGGTACTCAAACATGGTGCGGTCCACGACCCACGCATCGTCGAAGCGCCGCATTGACTCCGCCTTCGCTGTTGCTGAGACGTTGAAGACTTCCAACTGACTCGCCTGCTGGGCTTTCCCCGAGGACCAAAAGCACGGAAGAAGTTCTTCGACGGCGGCGTTGCAGTGCAGTTGATTCAGCGGTCACTGCGCCGGTGTGAGGAGTCACATTGCGTAGAAAGTGAAACGGCGCACATGTTGCAGTTTCCGCGTATGTCGTCTGAGTTCTAATGTTGCGCGAAGGTTGCGAATAGCTCTCCACTCCAAGGAATGATGGTTTGTCCCACACAGACGAGATCACCTGACGAAGGCGAGCGAAATGGTGGCGCCGGATGACGCACCAGCGGCAATGGACATCACCTCGTCAAGTGCAGACAAAGCGAGCGATAGAGAGGAATCTGTGGGCGAAGTGTGTGCGGACGTGGACAAAGCGGGGGCTGAGGGCTGGCGCGCGAAGCTTGGTCGTCACTCCTTGTCTTTTCAACAAGCGGTGGACGCAAACCTCACGCTTGTGCGACTCGGCTTGCTTGTGGCCACGGTGGGCTCTGCGTACGCGGCAGTGCGGCTAAGTGGCGTGGTGAGTAAACGTGGTGCGTGTGTGATTATTCGGCTGTCGGACTGACGAGTGTGGTCGACTGCGTCAGCTCGGTCGGTTCAGCCGGGTGGATGAGATCCCGTCGCATCTGTTCCGGCAGCGCAAGACGATCCGAGTGCGCATGATGCGCCAAAGCACACGTGATCCCAGTGTCTTCTATGTCTACCACACGCCATTTCTTCGACGCGTCTTGCTGCAAGATTCGCTGGCGAGTGTCTCGATCGGCGACACGCCGCTGCTTGCGGTGCGCGCGTTTGGTATCCAAGTGGATGAAACTGCTGAGGACTGGATCTGGTCCAATATGGTCTCGACGCATCAGCGGATGAATTTACAACTGCTTCACAGGTACGGCGTTTTAGATTTTGCCGGCGTATTGACTCTAATAAGTTGACGATGGAGTAGAATGAATGCAGGCAAGGACGGCGGCGAGGCCATTGCAACGTGCGTCATCTCTATACGCAAGGTAAGCACACTCTTGGCTGTGAGATCTCAGCTTTTGGATACCCAGCATATCGTGGTAGTTTCCCATCCATAGAGATTTCGCGCAGGAGCTCGTATCGCGCGGACTCGCCGAGTGTCTGCCGGAAACGCTCGCCAAGTACGACGATGGAAGGTCCGTGTCTCTCTGAGTCTCTCCTCCGGGTTGTACTTCTTATGTCTAAACCTCGAGATCCGTTGTAGCACCAACGCCATCGCGCCCTTGTTGCAGCGGTTCAAGCAGCTTGAGGCGGCCCAGAAGACCGCGCAGACCATGCAGTACGGCATCTGGAAGGACTGGCAGGAAGACAAACTGACCGACCGTGTTTTCTCGGCTGGCAAGCGGGTCACGAGTCGAGGCTTCCAGAAGCTCGTCCGTAAAGTCACAGGCAGTGAATGAAGTGCCCAGAACACTATTGGAGAATACTGTGGATAGAAATATCTTTTGGTTTTCATTAGGATACTCTCCCAGAGGCATTCGCTAGCTTTGCGTCTCGGAAGTCGCGACGGGAAGCTATGGATTCCACTTGCGTCAGGGGAGATTGATCAGGGAATACACGAAGATAGAAACGGTCGCTTATCCGTAGCAGCGGATCGCAACGTCGCAGCCCTTGTCAGCGCACTGGCCGCCCTTCTCGAGGTACTGCTGGTGGTACTCCTCCGCCGGCCAGAAGCTCGCGGCCTCGACGATCTCGGTCACGATGGGCTTGTCCAGTTTCTTCTGGGCTTCCTCAAGCGTGGCTTCGGCCTCCTTCTTTTGGTCCTCGTTGTGGTAGTAGATGCCCGAGCGGTACTGCGTGCCAATGTCACCCTTTTGGCGGTTCAGCGTCGTCGGGTCGTGGATGCTCCAGAACTTGGTGAGCAGGTCGTGGTACGAAATGACCTTGGGATCAAACTCAATGCGGATGGCCTCGGCGTGGCCCGTGGTGCCCGTGCACACTTGCTTGTACGTCGGGTTCTCCTTGTGGCCGTTCGCGTAGCCGACCGTGGTCTTGAGCACGCCCTCGAGGCGCTGGAACGCGAGCTCGACGCCCCAGAAGCAGCCGGCCGCGAAGGTCGCAATCGGCGTCGCCGACTCGTTCTGGTTGTCCGCCATGGGTGCTGTGGTGCTTCTCACGCGCGTGTGCTGGAGGAGCGAGCGGAGCCTCTTGGAGCAGGTGGCGACTGGAGAAGACGCTCTGCAAATTGAGAAGTGAGCGTGGCGGAGGCGCGGCAGCATTGGCGGCACCCAAGTGTGGGAGAGCTCTTCGACGACGTTCCTCCACTAGCGAGCCAAAACGTAAAATGGTCCAGTCTCTGCCACACCGGATCGCGAGGTTTTACGTCCTCACACTGGTAAAGAAGCGAAAAACCTCAGCGGATTAGATTAGCACTTGCTGATGACGTTCTAGAAGCGGCCAAATGGCCAATCAGAGACGAATATAGCAAAACGTTTTTTGCAAACTGATGTTTGATTGGCTGGACGTGTTTTTGCCAATCAGCAAAAACTGATGGGATGGCAATAGCGAAAATTTGGAAACGCTGTTAACTTAAAGCGATTTTATCGAAATTTGAAGTAAAGTTGAAACGCCGAACCTGGATGCTTCCTCATGCTTGCAGCACGTTACCGTAACGGTGCTGATGCCGCCGAGAGCAGCCTGATTTTCTGGCCGACGAATGTGAGCGAGAATATCGGACACAGCCGCTTGGCCTGGATATGGCTGAAGGCCACGCCGAGACTGACGCCGTTCTTGTAGAAGGTGAGATGGCCACGCTCCATGTCGAGCAATACGCCTACGACGTCTCCATCCCGGAATGGCTCGGCGTAGTAGTCGATTGTGTCGTGGAGCTTGTGGCCAGTGCCGCAGGAGATGCCCCAAAAGATGCCGCGACTCAGAATGCTTCCGTTCAGTGGAACGTCGGCAGAGCCAACGCCAATGAAAACACCATCACCACCGCGCGTGCTCTCGAGCTTGACCTCCCAGTACTTGACGCCGATCGTGATGTCAGCGTTACCGATCACCGAGCCAAACCCCTTCGCGACCTGGACCGCTGCCGCGTTCTTCTCTTGCAGCAAAATGTAGAACGAGCATCGCTGTGGGTCAAATCGAGCGAGCGGTGCCTTGAGCACGAGGATCGGGTGCTGCGGGCCCGATCCGATCATGCAGTCGCCAATGGTTTTCTCAGGTTTGAGCTCGTGCTTGCTGACCGAGTCGGTCTGCACCAACGTAATCGCAACGTCTTCATCAAGCTGCAGCTTTTCGCGCACGAGCTTGATCAATTCGCTGGCGAGGCCCGTCAATGGAAACGAGAGAGAAAACTTGGTGCGCTTGCCGTTGGTCACAGCGTAAAACGTAAACTCGGGCGCTTCGGCGATTTGGTTCTTCGCCAAATACGCCGTGCCCCACGCAAACTGCACGCGCGTGAAGCCCTCGCGCTCGTCTTGGGAGTCTGTCGAGCCTGGCAGGGAGCCGATGCCGAATGGCGTGGAGACTAGCGCGTGGCTCATGGTGTTGGATATGGACTTCGGGAACTGCTCTTGTCTTTGGGACTCAACTGCAACCAAGAAAGCAGGCTGCATAAAAACAGAAACACCAGAGTCGTACTTTAACGAGTGTCTAGTGTACTTTTGTATACAGTATCTGGTACAGCTGGCGTCAGACCTGTCACATCCTATAGGGAGAACAAGTCGCTTCAACTTGCGACAATGTCGCAGCTGTAAGAACCTTTCGTATCGAATACCAGTCTTTTCCCGCACAACCAAACGGCCTTGTTGAAGTGCCGCTTTGAGAAAAGTATCCATTTTCGTAAATTTCACGCTTCAGTTCGCACACATGACGGTACAGTACCGTCCAATACCGTATGGTCCAGTGTGCACAGTCTCCCCACTTGGGATAAATTACTTTCGGGGTGGACCGCTGGCATTTCTTTCTGTCCCGCGCCGCTTCCCCGGCAACCACCAAAAGGGAAATCCTCCCGCCCACCGAGAGAGACGAAGGGACCGCGTCGCGCGCTTGCTGCTGGATGGGGGCGGCGTGCTGTCGCTGCCAGCAGGTCCCATTTGAGGACGACGTGCTGCGCTTCCCGCCACGCGCAATCGCGAATCCAAACAGATCCCGCCGCGCCGCACGCGGCGAGTCGTCGACCCCGTCGTCCGTTGCTCTGTTGACGTGGGCCTCGGCGGCTCCTCATCGCCAACGCGCAGCGCGCGCGCGACGCCCTAGCCGCCAGTCCGTGACGATGAACCACTCACTCGCCAACTACGTCGCGTTCCCGTTTCCATTCGCGACGACAACGCCTGCAAAGAAGGCAGCGAAACCGAAGTCGCGAGAAGGAAACGACAAGCGCTCTACCAAGAAGAAGAAAGCCAAGGCAGCGAGTAGTCGAGCAGCAGTGCTCGAGATGCTGCCGACAGGGCTTGGCGACCATTTCAGCAAGAACGAGAAAGGCGAAGCGACGCCGCTGTCGCTGACCGATCTCTGTGTGCGACGTGTGTGCGCGAGCCTCGTTGCCGATCCAGAAAGCTACTCGCAAGCGTGGCCGACCAGCCGCAGACGCAGTGCGTGTATCCCGTCGGAAGTTGCGGGCGCGTTGGTCGCGTATCTCAAGCGCCACGAGCTGCTGACCAAGGAGCATTTCCGCTCACTCGCACGGTATCTCTTTCAAGACTGGGACCTCCGAGACCAACTCGACGTGGACAGCTCGTGGTTTGACGACATGGACGCAGTACCGTTGCAGTACATTAAGAGTATCGACTTTTCGAATTGTACCAACCTCACATCGCTCGGCTCGGACCGCTGGCTACAAGTTGACGAGATGCCGAGCCTCTGTTCGGCGTCGTTCCGTGATTGTGGCAAGCTGAGCAACTGCGTGCCCGACATTCTGCAGAGCTCGACGCGGCTGACGTCGCTGAATTTGGGCGGATGCCGCAATGTTGATGACCGCAGTCTGCTGGCGCTGAGGAGATCATTTCGCCTTAAGACGTTGGATTTGGTACGTACCGATGGGTAGTGCTTCAAACAGACAGCGGTGTATCTGACGCTCTCTCAACTGTTTTATTTCTTAGAGTGAATGCTCACTGGTGACCGACGAAGGCTTCAGCTGCCTCACGAGTTTATCCAGGTTGGAGAGGTTGGTGTTGGCTCGCTGCACGGGGCTGACGGATCAAGCCTTTGAAGACGTGGAGCTCGCGTTCCCGATGCTGAAACACCTCGACGTTGCACACTGCCGCATTACGTACGTCTGGAATACAATGGCTCCGTCACGGTGGTCTCCACTCACTCAAGTTGTGCTGAATTGAAACAGGGACATTTCGCTTGCGCATTTCGGCCACGTCGTGTCGCTCACAACGTTGATCATTCGCGGCTGCCGGCAGGTCACCGATAGCGGTATGGACCGACTCGCGTCACTCACCGCGCTGCAGCATTTCGATGCTCGACACTGTAAAGAAGTCCGCTCGGTGCGAGCCGAGTGGTGCGATATGCGCGTGCTCTTGCTGACTGGCACTGCCTTCACCGAAACTGAAGCACTCGTTGTCAAGAATATGGAGCGTATGATGGAGTTAGACCTCCGAGCATGTAAAGTGCTAAAGCGGTGAGGTTTTGGTGGTGGATTTCCTCGGTCTACTTCCGTGAAGCTAACCCTCGCATGTCTTATATTGAAGGGGAGCTGAGTTCATCAGCAAGCTGGTCAATCTCAAGCGACTAACGCTGGCCGAGACCGCGTTGACTGACTCAGCGCTGATCCAGATTTGCAAGGGTATCCGAGGTCTCGTGGCGCTCAACGTGTCCCATACAGAAATCACGGATACTGGTACGGAAGGTTTCTCGTATCTTGCCGATCTCGAAGAGCTGCGGATGGACACGCCTGGCATCTCGAACCGGTCTCTTGTGAACGTGGCGGCATTGAAGAAGCTTCGCCATTTAGATCTTTTTGGAACCAGGTATGTTCTGCTGTCGTGAGAGAGGGTACCCTTTCCGTGCCGATTTTAACCCATGTTCCTATCAGTATCAGCGACAACGGGCTTCTGCATATCAACGGAATGAAGGAGTTGCAAGTGCTCGAAATCTGCAGTGGCGCGATCACCGACCGTGGTGTGGAGCTTATCTCACGGCTCAAGGGGCTACGCACACTAAATCTCAGCCAAAATAGGTACGCATTTACGCTGGGTAGCGTGATCCACTCTTGCTCACGTTGCTTTTTCGTGGCATAGATACATTAACGCCAAAGGCGTTCAGTACCTCCGTACGCTGACCAAACTCAGGCATCTTAACTTATCGCACACGGGCATCTCAGCCGACTCCTTTCGCCATTTCCAAGGTGCGTGTGCGTGGGGCTGACTCGGCTAAACCCTGTTCGGCTCTAACTTTTTGGTATTCGCAGCGTTGAAAGATCTCGAATCGTTGTCGATTTATGGGTGTGAGATCACATCGATGCAGATCGAGATGCTGCAAGGTTGGTAACCCTGAGCTTTGTGAATCCGTGGTGTACTACTGACTGATATTCATTTTCTTTTTCTGGGCAGAGCTCTTGCCCAAGCTTCGCTGCCTGCGCTGCTCATAGACCGTTGCTGGAGAGTCCTCCCTCACGCTTGTCGCCGCTCCCTTCCATCGTGCATATCTTATACCAAGTCAATAATATCAACCATCAAGTCCATGGCAGCATCAGCATTCAACAGTCAACGGCAAAATCCACCCACTGTCCAAAACACTGTGCATTTTTCCAGAACGTCGACTATGAGATCCCCGCGTTGCTTATTTCTTTTTCGTAGGCGACGCGACGCGTTGTGGAGGTATCGAGTTGTTGAAGCGAACGCCATGGGTGGTTGGGACATCGCCTTCATCGTCGTCCGAGTCGTTCTGCAGATCCTTGGGCTTCTTCTTGGTAATGCGTTTCTTCTTTCGGTCTTGCGCGAGAATTACTTGATTGGACGCTCGCTTGACTCGTTCACGGCTCAGCGCTTCTTCCGTGTCGTCCAGCAGCACGCCGTTCGCACCGCCACCGAGCAGCTCGTCGTGCTCCATCTCTTCGCCCGTGAGATCACCAGGCAGCGGGATCCGTTGATTGTACGGCCGCGCCAGCAGCATTTCCATATCAGAGACGTCGGGCAGCGAACTGGCCGTCGCCAGTGATACTCCTCCAGAGACCGAACCTGCACGAGCAAGCCCCCCGACTTCGCGCCGCTTGTGCGAGGCCACAGCCGCTGCGCCACTCCCCACCGCCACGGCTCCAGCTCCGGCTACGGTGCCCGCGGACGTCGATGCAACCTTGATCTGGTTCAAGAGCCTCGCGAGCGTGAGCTCGCTTTCCTGGAGCGCGTCCACGATTGTCTCGTCTGTCACGACCACGACTTGGTCGTCATCGCGCACGCTTTCGAGCTTGTCGACGAGATGCTCGACGCCGGCCTTGACGCTTATGAGCACCTTGGCGAGCCGCTCGTACTTGAGCTTGGCCCGCTCGAGCTTGGCGCTCGCGAGCGCGAGGTTTTGCTCGTGGTCGTCGACCATCTTGCGGCGGTGACCGCCCGCCGAGCCGCTGTACTTGAGCTCGTCGACGCGCGCCTTGAGCGCCGCGTGGTCGGCCTGCAAGTGCTCGAGCCGCAGCTGGTTCTCCTTGGAGAGATTAATGAGGTTGTCAGTCGTGCTCTCCTGGCTCACAATCTTTTGGATCACTTCGTTCACGTCGCTCACGCCCGTGGCCTCTTTGATCTTGCGGAACGCGCTCTCGAAAATATCAATCTTGCTGCGGTGCTCCTTCTTTTCCTCTTGGACCACGCCCTGCTGCTTGGTTGCGGTCATAAGCGACTGCTTCAAGTGCCGCTCCTGCTCGCCCGTGAGATCGCCGGCATCGCGCGCCACGAGATCCTGCTTGAGCTGGTCGCGCCGGTCCAGGCGGTGGCTCATCTCGAGCCGGATCTTGACGTACTGCTGCTTCTCGCGGAGCTCCTTGTCGCGCACGCGCTTGTCGTCCTCGTACTGGCCGCGTGCCTTCTCGAGCTCCTGCACGATCGCCTCGCGCGCGTGGGTCGCGTCCGACGACAGCAGCACGAGCTCGTCGTAGTCGTGCTGCTTGGCCGCGAGCGCGCGCTCGAGTGCCGCGAGCTGATTGTCAAAGCCGATGCGTTCTTCTTTCAGGCGCTTGACAATCTGCTCGTACGTCTTGCGGATGCTCTGCGCTTCGTTGAACTTGATCATGGCCTTGTCGAGCCGGTTCTCGAGCATGCGGATCTTGCGCGTCTCGGGCGTGTCCTCGAGACTGGGCTTTTTCGACTCGAGCTCGAGGTCCTTGACCTCGTCCTTGAGCTCTTCGAGCAGCGATGCTTGCGACTGCGTCTTGTGACGGAGCTCGTCGTGGAGCTTGCGCAGCTTGTTGCGCTGCGCGACCGCCAGTGCGACCTCGTCGCTTGCTCCGTCCACGGCGGCCAGCAGCGTCGTTGTGGTCGTCGCTCCTCCGCTGCCGCCGCCGACTCCTCCGCTGGCGCCGCTGAACCGCTTGAGGTCGGCGAGCTGCTTGCGGAGATCGCGGTTCTCGTCCTTGAGCTGGTGGATGTAGTCCTTGTTGGCCTGTTTGGACGACTCGAGCAGATCAATGTTGCTCTTGCGGTCCACCTCTGTCGACAGAGAGGAGTTAGCTCGTGGGGAGAGATAGGGAGCTACAAGAGAGACGCACGCAGGAGCCGCATCTTGTCGCGCAGGCCCACGACCTGGTCCTCCATCCGGTGGTCGTACTCCTGCTCCATGCGCTTGAGCGCATTCTCGTGACGCGCCTGCATCGGAAAGTCCGCTAACTAACGAGCGAGAGGCATGCTATGCTTCGTACGTACCGTACGCCCAGTGGGAGACCCCGCTGCTTGGACTCCGGGTCAAAATTAGAAGTTCTATGGAGTCGCTTGTATCAGCGAACGCAATAGGCCAGCAATAGAGAGAGAGAGAGAGAGAG
>JAADVZ010000911.1:0-12281 GCA_023335925.1 Pythium phragmitis | reverse complement strand
TCGAAATGGCACGTTTCAAAATGTGTTCGCATTGTCTTCAAATGCTCTTTCTATTGGCGGAATTGAATCCAGCTAAAGCGTTTAATTGGATGAAATAGGTCTATTTTTCCAGGTGGCAGTATAATATGTGCCCGCACTGTATAACAATTAACCCTCCGGTTCCCAAAGAAGAATGTTTGTCTTCACCAGAGCCAGAAATGTCGTATCATCATGTATATTCTACGATAGAAAACCCCATATTCTCGATAAGGTACGAAAACTTTGCCTCCAACTCTCCGACCATATGTTTTCTTCGCGTATATCTCCTTCGTTTTGGTCACTTTGATACGTTTTGTTTCTGAAATAGTGTGGAATAAGTATCCAGGTCAGACATTTAGATGCCCTTTCTATTTTTGTATTTTTATGGTCTTTCACAGAGAATATCAGTTGCACCCATCAAATCAATAAATTCTCAGAGTACTTGAAGTTCTGCTCATCAAAACAACGAAATATCGTTAATCGATCGATCAACTTATAGTAAACATACATTTTGAACGAACTATGGTCCGTTGGACTGGTCCATACCGCAGAGTGCAGCTATGGACCAGTGAAGACAATCGAACGTACCAAAGTTCCACTGCCGCGCTGTGGACAGCCTCCAAAGGCCGGTCAGTGACTGGAGGTTTCGTCAGCTCCAACGGGGTCTCGCTTGCCACCGGCACCGTGCGCCGCTCTCACGCTCAAGATCTCGCCCCGTGGAGGCCGTCATTACCACGCCCGTCTCGCTCGCCTTCGCGTCGTTCACGCTCGTGCTGCCGCATCCACACTCGGAGGCGGTATATGTTGCCTCAATGCTTAGGTTCGATTTGTTTTATAATGTTATAATGCGGATGTAATCAGTTCTTATGACTGTTCGCTGTCGGGTGTCCACGGAGCAGGTGGCAGTCCACAAACAGAAGACAGAAGCACAAGAGACCGCCATCCAGATGTCCGAGCCCCAGGAATCTCTCTCCGATCCGCCCCCTCCATTGGAGACGCCTCCTCCATTGGGGACACCTCCTCAAGTGGCGACTCATCCTCCACTTACGCCTCCTCCTACTACATTGGGGACGCCTCCTGTATCTCTGGTGTATCCTCCTACATTGGAGGTGCCCCCTCTATCGCAGGCGCCCCCTGCGTGTCGCCTCTATCACAGGCATCCTCTCCATCGCCCTTATCGCAGGCGCATGATCCATCGCCTCCATCGCAGGCGCCCTCTCCATCGCAGGGGCCTCCTGCTTTGGACACACCCCTCCTCCCAGAACACCGCCACCGGATACGGTGCTGGTCAATCCTATGCCGGCGGCTCCGCCACGGATGCCCGAGATTGGCACGCCGCTTGGCGACCCGCCCCCGGATCAGGCGCTGCCAGAGGTTACCATTCCTCCCGTACTGTTCCCGCGCCAAACAGTATTGAACTTGTTCACTAATTATCTGACGCACATGAACCGATGGCAGTTTGAAGCTGCAGTCGCCACGCACCGGCGGCTTCTCAACTTCGATGCGCCAGTGGTTTCTTTGAACCTGTGACTGAGCCACCTCCAACGCTCAACTAACGTGTCCTCTCTGTCCACGAGGTGCGTTTCTATTTCGCGGTTTGGCAAGCGTTTCAGCAACGCGAAAACCGACACGTGGATCTTTCCAGCAGTAGGTGAATGCTACGGCTGTGGCGGCAATTTGCCATCCGGCCATTTTCACTTGTGGTCGCTAACACCTACGAGGAAGTTCAAGGTAGGGTAGGTCGGGTTGGACGTCGCCTAGAGCGTCTGTCCACCCATATCCAACGTCCGTAGAAAGTAAACACCCTAAAAGTCGCCCAAGTCAATATACTCTGCTTATGTTCGTTCCACAATTTTTGGCAATGGGTCCATCATGCAGTGGAGGTCTATAAGTGATCACCAACACCTGAAGATGAGTTTTGAATGTGCATCTTTTTACAACCTGGTACAATCCATTGGGCTACCTTCTCGTCCATCCAGAACGTGCTACTCCGCGGCCCATGCTGCGCAACGCCGACGCCGCGTACGCGCTGGTCGTGGCCATGGGCACCGACTGCACGGTGCTCAGCGGCGGCAGCAGCAGCAGAAGTAGTGACGCCACCAGTTGGTCGCTCAACGTGATCGTGAACCGCTAGGTACAGCTCGTCGTCGTGCTGCTCGCCGTGTACTTGATCGGCGCCGCGATGGACAACTCGCCATCCGCTTGTCGCGACTTTCGTTCGTCGCGACCGAGAGTGTGGCGAAGATGCTTGTTGAGTCGCTCGCGTACTGGTCGGCCAGCACAAACTGTGTTGTTGCGCATTTCTCCAGACAGCCTGGCCGTTCACCCTCGACACAGGGTTCTGGTCTCGATTTGGAAACCCCCTGCCCGTGTCAACATGGGCGTAGTGGTGGATGGTCGCGCGAGGTGGCATTCCAGCGTGGGGGCAGCGTAGCAGAGCCACATCGCGTCGCACTGCGTGGGTCGCCTCTTGGGCCGCCTCGTGTTCGTTCAGCTTTGGGTGCACGAGTACGTTCTCTTCGCCTGGTGCGGAGGTCAGCGCAGATTGAGTGGAGAGGATGCGGATGGAAAAAGCCCATGGCGTGTGTCGACCACGTCTTCAGCCCCGGCAGCACTCCGTCGTCAAAACGCGTGGTGGAACCTCATCTCCAGCCACTTCGGCAGCGTGCGAGCCCACGACGTAGACGACCGACTCGACGGTCACAAAGACGCTGGGCCATGGGGTGCTCTGGGACTCACCACACCGCTGGGAATACGCCACACACACGGCCACCCCTCGAGCAAGTAGAAGCACGCGGTCGCACGTGTGTCCATGGATATCGTGTCGTCCTTGGAGATCAGAAAGGGAGACGAGACCCTCGTTCGATGCAGCGCTGTTGGTCGTGAGACGGGTCGTGACGTACGCGAGCGGCCAAGAGATTCCCCATGAGTTCATCTGGAACGCTTCGACGTCGACTTCTGGCGAGATGCATCGTGGTGACTAGGATCCACCAATCCACAGGCAGACGGAAGCCGCTCGTGCTCGTGATCGCAGCGATGCTCTTTGACTTGCGTCATGTGTCTCGGTTCCAATCAGTCGCTTTGATGAGAGTCAGCGTTCTGTCGGTGGTCACTTCTTCCTGTGGGGGACGGAAATGCAGCCGTTTCCCCATCCCCTCCGGTAGATTGCGGCCACAATCCCAATCGTCATGCCATATCTGGAAGCATGTCTTACGTTGCCCCAGGGATTGGTGGCGAACTAAGGGACACAAATAGACACTGCCAATTGCGGGTGAGCCCATCTGCATGGAATAGCAAACCTCAGGCGCAACTTACTCTCCAACGCTACCACTTGAACAGGCCGGGCAGAACCATTTCCCAGGTTGGGCCAGACAGCTACAGACTTTACAGGCCCTGGTCATGCGCTTCCGTCCTTGACTGGGGGTGGCTTCTAGAAAATCTTCCGTTTCCGTTTGGACGTGCTCCAGAACAGCACTTCCACTACAGACTGACACTTCGAGAATGCTTGTTGGCTACGAAGAAAATGTGAGCACACACCTCCACTGTGGTCTCTCACCATAGACACATACCGTTCTATCCTTGAGATCAGCTGGTTTTACGTTGACCAATTGAGCTTGAAGCATTACCAGGAATTATCCGTGTCCGACTGGCGACCTCTGGAGTTTCTGCAGGTTTCATTGTACACAACGTACGCATTCACCAGAGCGCAATCTAAAAGACCAAGTGCGAGCCTGTACAACTTGCAATGTGAGTCACGTTGCATTCCCCCACAGATGTACTCGAGCATACTCACGTCTTGTAATATTTCTGGAAGCGAAATGCCAGCTGCACAGAGTATCTCTGCAGCCGCAGTTGATCGAACTTGTCGACCCCACCCATGTGTTTGTGGTAGTCGAGAACGACCTGTGGACATGGTATAGTTCTTTTCTTTTGTCCTGTTCAACAGCATAATGAGTCAGAGCTTTGATCAGTACGAACACGCAAGCAAACTTACGAGTTGTCCGCTCTTTGAGACTTACCCCAATCGCCAGAACATAAACAGCGCGAGAATCCCACCTGCGGCACGCAACCATAGTGGGTACCGCGAGAGAACGTGCAGCTGCGTAGCTTCCATGGACGACATCTTCCGGTTTCTTCTTGCGAGGGTCATTCAGCATATCAGGGAAGCCGAGTCGTCGGGTCTGTATGGTACCAACGAGATACACTTTTTGCACCAAAAGCTCGAGGGCTAATGACACCAACGTATAGAATCGGTCCATCGCAACAAGGCGACAATGCTGTCTGTCTTTCGGGAGCACGTGCGTGAGGTTTCTTATGACCGCAATTGGCCCTCACTCGTTGTCGATTGTTTGAGGGCAGAGCTGTGCTTTTTTCCCGCAGTACACCTCCAAGCTGCATTGGAATGCAAGGAATCAGACGCCGTTTGATATCATGCAACAATGATTCACTCACCGCAGGCAGTACACAGTAGTCGAACAGCAGGTGACGAAGAGCTTCGTTCCCCACTTGTGGGGCTTGTCTTTTATATACATTCGCGACGGGTTAAACTTCGACCTTGATGGCAACACCCCGTCATCAAAGGAAAGGAACGGGCCTGGGCAAAACCCTCGCGCGAATGTATCTTGTAGTGCTTCCACGATTGGCCGAATCTTCTAAATGCGGTCGCATTTTGCACGCTCGCCGTCAATATCGGAAAAATGCATATGTTGCAGCAGCTCGTTGAATCTACCAAGTATTGAACGTTTTTGTATGAGTATCATTGTGCCGCATCAGAATAAGTTCGCCTGTACCAACCTGTTCTTGTTCATTGTGGCGCCAAAGGTACCAGCAGGAATGAGGCCCAGCGCCGACACACTCCAATGGCTTGATAGACGGCGTTTGTGAGGGCACAACATTTGAGCGATAAGCATCCCGAATAGCCTCGCGTACTCGTATGCTTGAAACGGCTCGAACGTCTTTCGAAGGCGTTCACGGATCTGCTTTCTTGTCTCCAACAACTCCCTGCTTTGCTTCTTCTGTGCAACTTCTTCTTTCATTTTCGTATGAATTTCTTGGCTCGAGACACCACCGTGCTTTTGGCGTAGAGGCACGACTGGTCATCCACGGATTCCACATCGATTATTGAGACCTACTCTCTTGTCGTGCGCTATGATTCACGCGCCCAAGAAACAAGGTATTACGGCGATCAGCACGGCCGAGGCCGAGTACGTCGCGATGCACGAAGGCGCGCGAGATATTGTCTGGCTCTGCGCCCTTCTGGACGAGATGAAATTCAACTTCTTCAAGCCGCCCACTCTCTGGTGCATCTCAGCAAGAAGCCGGACAAGCACTCGGAGTTCAAGCACGTACACGTCAAGTACCACTTCACGTGTGATCTCGTTGACAAGGACCAGCTCTAGACACAACATTGTGGGACAAAGGACATGCCCACCAACATCTTCACCAAGCCTCTCGAGCGAGTGAAGTCGATCGCTTTCGCAGCATGCTCGGTGTCGTGAAACAACAAGAGTGGATGATCAAGAAGCAAGTCCATTAGTCAGTGGATTTAATCTACGACTTCAAGCTTCAACTTCAGCTTCAATGCGTGCGGTGCAGCTCGAATGGGAGTGTCAGGACACTGTCCCTGCACATCCAGGATTGCGAACCTACAACAACAGTAAAGGTGAGCGCTTGGTAAACCACTGGTGAATACATGTCTTGGGTGGCTGACTGGTTGGGAACCGCTTGGACGTCCGCCGTCCACTGGCCGACCGGCTCTACCAGGTCGGACACACACAAGGCAACTTGCTCCCAACCAGCCAGCTTCCCGAGGGCCGCTTCTCGGCCCCGACGTACCTGTCTTCTTCTTCTTCTTCTCTCTCTCGTCTCGCGGCAGCGCGACTAACAGCGCAGGTCCTGCCTCTCGATGGTGACGACACGGCGTGGGACGCCGGTTGTCACGCGCACCGACTCGACGCCGGCAGACCGCTTCAATACTCCCGCGCCTGACGCGTCTGCAGTCCCAACCACAACCTCAAATTATAGAGTATATTTAATAATAAAAGGCTCACTAAATTAATTTATAGCAGGTTATGTATTTTATCGGTCGATCAAAATCGGGGTAACTACTGTATGACTGTATCGGAAATAACGTTCCGAGCTTGTGCCAGAAGGGCGAATACTGAAATCTCTTTGTCTACAAATTCATAAATAATTAACATACATTTTATAAATTTAAGAATAGGAGCAAAGTGTTCATCTTTTGAAATATCTCCCATTTCTCAACCTCCGAATCCCAACCTCATGCTCCGCGACGCGGATCCGAAGGATGCGCTCCACGCACGGCGCGCCGGCTCCACCAGTGCCGTGTGGGGATACGTAATTGTGCTCGTGGCTGCCGTCAGCTTCCTCGTGTCCATGTACGACTGACACCAATAGTAATGACACGTCCGTCAACTGACGCTGTGGTCGCAGGTACATGATGTTTTTCGCCAAGCTGCCAGCGCTTCTCTTTGCAAGCAACGCGTCGACTACGCGCGACGGACTGATGCACGCGCTTGAGCAAGACACGTACTACTGCTACTTGGTGCCACTCACGATTCCCGTCTCGATCTTGGCGTTCTACGCCAACTGGGTCAGCCTTAAATTCTTCCGACACAATTAATCAACGGTCTTTCAGCCCTACGCTATATTCGTGCCAAGGACGCTGTCTGCCGGTAGTCGCATTCTTTCCACCCACTGTCTTGCTCGCTCTATGAGCGCAGTGTCGTTTGACTCGTCGACCGCGAGCTCGTCTGTCGAGCCGACGGCGCCGTCCACGATCGTCTCAGCGGTCGTAACAGCGACGCGCGGCACCCGCAGCGAACGCACGCGTAGCTCTTCAATGCAGACGCTGAGTTCTTGACTCTCACTCATCTGTAGGGAACTTGAGAACCCACTTGCGACGGCGACACTGAGGAGACGGCAAACTCCCACGTGTCAGTTTCTCCCCAATATTTCTCTCCACGAAAGAGAGCGGTCCTCACCAGAGCGCGCCACGCAGCGCACTGAAGCGGAAGGCGTCTCGCGCTGCCACATTGAAGCCGGCGTCAAAGCCTTCTTGCAGCGAGCTTTCCTTGCCAAACTCAATGGCCTCGCGCACGCCGACCTGAAGAGCTCCATAAAGACTGAGTCCAGCTCACCACCCCACAGCAGAAGCGATCTATGGAACGCACCGTCTTCATTTTGCGCGCGAGCGCCGCCATCTCCTGTGTGCGCAGCGCGCATTCTACTTCGTCCTCGCTCAGGAAGTCGCCAAAGCCGTCGTCATCATCGGAGCCGCTCGGCCGCCGGAGTGCCATGGTCAATGTTGTGTGGAGTGAGTGGAGCCACCCAGATGACCAATTTATAACCAATGAAATGCGTTCAATGGGCTAGACATGACGTTTGATTGGGTAATAAAATAGAACAGAGTCCACATTAAAGCAATACATGGGCAGGATCAAGCACTTGGCGCGGTCTGGTCGTGGTAGGCTGACTCGAGCAGGTCGACGTCGCGGCGCCAGTCGTCGTCTTGGCGCTCGAGCACGCGCCGCCGCGAGCGCCGCAGTTGCCCCCACGACGAGAGCAGCAGCAGCACCACGCACACTGCGGCCATGGGCAACAGCGCCACGGGCGGATTGCCGTCAGCCATGGGAAAGTCGCTGTGGCCAAACCGCGCGACAGCGTCTTCGACCGGAAGCTTGAACGGGTCCGGCTGCCAGCGTGAGATCAGCGGCTGCGCGTTGCTGGCGAAGGCCAGTGCGTCGGAGGTGGCCTTGCCGTTCTTGGATGGCACGCCCTCCGCCGCGACCGAAGAGCTCAGCGTGACGGAGGTATCGCTGCTGCCGTCACCGTCGTCGATATCGATTTCGATGTCGATTTCAATCGCCTGGGAGGCACTGCTGTTGCTCGCAAGTGCGGCCTCGATGAGCGCCACGTCCACCAGTACCTCCTCCAGTAACGCTGCCTCCTCCTCCTCCAACTCAATCTCCTCCTCCTCCTCCTCCATATTCTCCTCCTTCCTTGACAACAACGCCTCGCCCTCTGGTGTCGGCGAGACCGACGCCATGGTTCGAGATTTTTCGCAACTGATGCGTGAAAGGTCACCATGCAAGATCTATATCCGATTTGGCAGGTCTTAGATTCACTCAATCAGCGCAACAAGAGCTTACCAATCCATCGAAGTATCCATTTATAGAGGTCCAGCGGAAGGCCGCTGAAGCTGATGTCCATTGGCTGAAAATGGATAGAATTATTCCAACACGCCCGAACAGTCTCGATCGTTTAGTCCATTATTGGAGGGCCAGCTCCATCATGAGCCCGCCGCGCGACCTGCTGCCGCGCTGGCTCGTCGACCACCACGACGGCGCCGCTGACGCCATAGCGGACCAGACGCAATTCTTACTGCAACCGTGGGACGACGGCTTCACGCCCAGCGGCTGCGACAACCGCCCATGCAAGATCATCGCCGCGCAGCCGCGCGCCACACGCGGCGTCGTGCGCGTCGTGGACAGCGCTGTCCACGCAGCCACAGCCGACATGTTGTACGCGAGTGCCGTGCAGGCCAAAGTGTGGGGCGTCTACGTGCCCACACACAGTGGGGTGTCCACAGTGGAAGAGGACGTTGAGAGTCGAAGGGCCAGATTGCTACACCAGAAGGAGACCGACATGGACCCCGACGCCAAGCAGCAATACCGAACGGCTCTCGCACGACTGGCTGTGGATGAATTTCTGATCGGTCAAGGGAACGACGTGATCACGTGTGACGACTGGCGCCGTACTCATGGCGTCGCCGTGTGGGTCATCGCGTCCGACTGCGACGACGAGACGGAGTACCACCTGGACTATGCCGAGTTACTGCGGTTCGAGACCAATGTCATCTTCCCACCCATCTACGGCGCGACGCTCCACGTGAGTCCGCTTACTTCCAGCGAATCACCCCCACTACAGGCGCTGGACGGCGGCGGCTTCCACGTCAATACTCACGGGCTAGACCACTACCGCACGTACGGTTACAAGACACGGTGCGCGCCCCACAAGCTCAGCACGGATGAGCTCGAGATTGTGTCCACCCACGAGCCCGGCTGGCAAAGAATCCCCTACCACTACAGACGCGGCATTCTCTGCGATGGTGATTTCCCGCACTTTAGCGCACGTGTGCGATCGCTGCCTCCGTCTCACAAGCGCGTGGTCGTGGGCTTCAACCTGTTTCCACACGCGATTGGCGCGTTTGTAGAGAAGTTCCCCGAGCACAGCGACGCGTTCAACCGACACGTCAAGCTGTCGCAGTCGGCGGCCAAGCAGCAAGTGTGGAGCCTCGAGAGCCTCAAGAAGAATCCGCGGCAGGCCGCGTTCATCAAGTACCTCGCGCGCAAAGTCCGCGAGAAGCAGCCGTCGCCTCAGCCACAGGAGAAAGAGACGCAAGAACCACGCCGAGCCGAGACCCCTCAACGCTGGGTGAGCAGCTCATGAGAATGCAACGAAACGGTCAATACCCCGATAGAGTGACATAGCATTTCCGATGACGAACTTCGGCTGAACTCAGATCCTTCCGGCGGTTTGACGAACATCATTCTAGAAAAGATCATTCCAAGAGAAACAAAATGGACAGAATGGTTATGCAGACACTGTAACGAAAAACACCCAATTATTTGTTCCCACACAACCCATGCCGTCCTCTATTCCTCGACGATAATCTATCCAGGGTGGGAGGACGGGAAGAGGCACCTGCCTCCTGAGCTGTTCGTCTTTGCCTTTCTCGCGTCCTCTGCCGCGGCCCGCGACAATCGCATGGCCTGCGCTGCCGCGGTATCACTGCTGCTGCTTCCGTCGCTGGCTAATAATGCTGGATTCGTCCAGAGGATCGTGCCAGGTGCCACTCTTGTCGCCGTTGTCGGGCGCGAAGCGGGGCCAGCATCACCTCCAATTGTGCCGACACTGTCAAACGAAATCTGTTGAAGACGGTGGACGAGCTGCTCGAGGCTCTCGAGGTTGCGCGTGGTCGCGTCGATCTCGCTTTGGAGAGTTGCCATAATGCTTTTGAGCCGCGCGATCTCGTCGAGCAGCTCCGCGCGCCGCGCGCGTCTCAAGTTCACGCAGCGCAGGCGCGCGAGTAGCATGAGCTGCATGCGGCTCGCACGCGCCAGCAGCACGCGGTGGTCCAAGGGACGCGGCGGTGGTGGCGACGGTGTTCCCACTGTCGTCATCGTGAGCGGCTCGCTCGAGCGACTCTCTTCTTCTTTCTCTTCTTGCGTCTCCTCCGCCGCCCCATGGTGCGGAGGACGCGGCGTGACGACAGGAGCCGCATCGACTGGCGTCTGCGTCGCCGCGCGGCGTGGTGGCCTCGGCAGATCCGCGACTGTAAACGCACCACCGCCAAGGCGCTTCCGCTTGCGTCGTGTCTCGATGAGCATTTTATCTCGACGGAGGATGGAGGCGGCTGGTTGGAGGTTTGGACTGGGAGGGAAGGTTAGACGCGCGGTTTGACCGACTAACGTTGGAAACTCGGATGCCGTTTAGTCCAGCGAGACGATCTGGTCAATGCACGACAACAGCAACACTCTCGTCCGTCTTGGCTCGGATCGTCAGCTGATGGATGGCGCGCGGAGTGGTGCTGCGCTGGGTTTCTTCGTGGGCGGCCGCTTATTCTGCTGTCCCCGTGCCCTGCTTGGTTTCTAAGTAGTGGGGAAGGGCCAGAGGGGGTGAGAACAGACACTCTTCACTGTACCGAATGCCACAACGTTCTTCTGGCAAGGGAAGAGAAAATTGATCACAGCTGGTCGATGGAGTGGGTCCTTTATACTGAGATAAACTATGGCTTTTCGACGGATTAAATATGGTCGGTCGGAAGAGATTCAGTGGCATGGTTGCCTTTCGCTAGATCAAGGGTACACATCAAGGCGAGGCAAAGACACGCACAACCTGAGAGTGAGACGGTGAGGTTTCATCGGACACGCAATAAGACCCTTCTCATTGAGTGTCAATGAGAAGGCATCTTATGTGTGCCTGTTTGGACTCCGGTGGCGCCAACTCCTAACTTAGGAATTGGCGCCGCCAGCGTCACCAGCTCCTCTTTCTCGGAACACGACCATTCTCATCACTATTGGCGACCGATTCTTCCAAGCCGTAGTTCACAGTCACCACCCACTGTGTAATGAAATCGGCTCATCCATCAACCGCAGACATCAGCAGTTCACGCTAGAATCGCACATTTCTTTCCAACAACACCCGCATTCCTCACGACGAGGGAGATCTCCGCCGCCGACAGGATGCACGGATCAATCTTGCTGGCGGATGGATGGCCACATCTTTCCACACTCCATTTGGACGGCGATCATTGTCACTACTGCGGTATGGCTTTCATAACGGAGTGTGGAAATATATTTCCCGCAACTAGAACTGTAAATTCTGACAATTGATTATTCATTTTGAGAGTGTCGGATACTGTCGGTGAATTGAGAAGCACCGTCATTCCCCGCAAGAGGACAAGGTGAATCGGCCGTGCAACAACGAGAAGATTCCAAGCGAAACGAGCCCTCAACTCGGTGCAATTCTGGGAGTGATCCATCATTCACTTTGATCAACAGTCTCGGCACCGTGCAGGATACATGGAGAAATGGTGACGGATGCAACCGACATAGAGGTACATATACGCATTTTGGGGTCACATGATAACGCAAACTCGCAGATACACTGTAGTCTATCGGACCTGTTGGAGCGCGCTCCACTCGAGCGCATTTATCGTTGGCGAGCAGGGCACCCCGTGCCCTCCCCGCCAACCATCAACCTTTAACCGTGAACCCCAGCCCTATTTTGTCAAATGAGTTGGTCAAAACCTTGGAAAACCGAGCGAAAGTATGAACCCTCCATCAATCCTGAGCCTTCAGCGAGAACACATGAGCAGCAAAGAGAAAAACTCAAAACACAAAAAAAAACTGTTCTAGCACAGAGAAAAAGAAAGGCGACATGTAGGCATCCAGCAAGCCCTTATAAACACACCCTTTTGCCTCTAACCTGCGCCTCCGGCGCATCCTAACGTACATGCTACGCTCGCTCGACAGCTCGCTCAGTTTATTTTTAAGCCGAGGGAGGGATGACCCCCTTTCTTTGATTTCACAGCAGACGTTCTTTGTTTTTCACATTTTCTGGCCTTCGGCTAGTATTAGTGGAGGAAAGCGAGATAAAGGGAGTCCAACCTGGAGACATATGGATACACAGTGCTGCAAGAGTCTTGCAGCAAGACGTCATTCTCTGTGCGGGGGGGG
>JAADVZ010000910.1:0-12316 GCA_023335925.1 Pythium phragmitis | reverse complement strand
CAGGAGCAGAAGCCCGTGCCTGAGAAGAAGGGAGGCAAGGCCCAGGAACCCAAGCAACAGCAGCAGCAAGCGGCGCCAGCACCGGCCAAGGAAGACAACAAGAAGGGCGGCAAGAAGGGCGGCAAGAAGTAAACTACAGAAGCACCAAGCTAGGCATGGCGACCAGTAACATCAGAATCAAATCTATAATACAAGATGGACTCTATACAGGACATGAGCCCTTTGCAGACTATGTCTTGAACAGTGAGAAGTCAAGTTGATACTGCAACTCTATAATCTTACGGTTACTGATGGCACCACTGCTGGGGGGCCGAACTGGTTCGCCTGATCATCTATGAGCCCCTGATGGCAGCGAGAGAAATAATTGCCCAATGTATTAAGTTCCTCATCCTTTCGAATACGAAAACAACTTGGATGCTGGTCCTGGAACAGCTCCAGAGAGCCCGTGAATTTTATCCGCTCGAGTCGTTTCCAGTTTCGCTTCTTTTGCACACGCCCGTTTGTGTGTGAGAGTTGTTCTTAGCGCAAGTGACACTGTGGGAAGCAAAAAGAGTTCTCGCTCCTAGCTTCCAAGAATACGAAGATGGGATCAAGTGTACCGGTGCGAAACCACACTCTCAGCAACGGATGCGATCCTGCACCTCCTCCCTCCTTGAAAGCCCAGAGCAGCCTCCTCTCAAGAGCTCACTTCTGCTATCACCCAGCAAGCCTCAAGTCTCCTTGCCACTCCACCTCCTCAGCACCCATGGGCAAGAAGCAGGACAAGAAGCAGGCGGCGCCGGCCCCAGCCCAGGAGCAGAAGCCCGTGCCTGAGAAGAAGGGTGGCAAGGCCCAAGAACCCAAGCAGCAGCAGCAGGCGGCACCAGCGCCCTCGAAGGAAGACAACAAGAAGGGTGGCAAGAAGGGCGGCAAAAAGTAAACCCAAGCCTCCATGACTAGCCAGGCCAATCCAACTGCATGCGAGCCATCCACGAAATGATCCTCAAAATGTAAACAATAAATATTTACATACTACTAAAAATTCAGTACCTGATGCCTTCTCGAATGGATGGCTACACAATGAGCGGCCACTGTTTTGGGTCGGTACGACCTTCTTATCCATATCAACCATATTGAGTATCCAAACCCTCAGCGTAATGTTCCCATGGAGTTCGGAGGCGGACAAGCGCCAGCGAGCGACAACCAAACTCTACAAAACGATCCGAAAGGGCGACGTAGAGAAAGTGCGCGCGCTGCTCAGGAAAGGGAACATGGATGTCAACCAAATAAGCGGCGACTCTGTACGTGGGCCGCAGCGTTGGGGCGCTTATGGCTGGTGCGGCTGGTCTCACTTGGCACATTTATTGGGATCTGATTATTTGCTTGGATTGACCCCGCTCCACTGGGCATCCCGCGAAGGCCATGCCCCATTTGTGGGGGTGCTGCTCAAGGCCGGCGCCGATCCGAACGCGACTGATAAAGTGCGTCGGAGCTGGATAATGTCGGTGGACTTGTCGAATGGCGGACTGACGGTTTGTGTGTTTGATGCGATATGAGTATTAGCTTGGATTGTCCCCGCTCCACTGGGCATCCCGCGAAGGCCATGTTCCAGTCGTGGGGGTGCTGCTCAAGGCCGGCGCCGATCTCAATGCTTGTGCTAAGGTTGGTTCTTGCTGTTTTCGTGCGTCCAGAATCGGCAACTATTCGTGCCCCCCTATTTGATCTATCAAGAATGGACAAAAGCCACTTCATGTCGCTTGTTCAAACCACAAGAGTGAAACTGTGCGCGCGCTTCTCGCAGTCCACTTGAATCACAACGTACGTACTCTCTTGACCGTTTTGCATCTCGAGTAACTTTATTTTGTGCCTTTTGCCTGCCAACATTCCCAGCAAGAAGGAAATTTGGTAAAGGCGTGCATTACGAGACAGGGGTACTTCATGTGCGATGAATCCGTTCACTTCAGCAGCGAGACGCTGAAAACGCTCCAAGTGCTCGTGTCGAATGGTGCGACATGGGACGCTACGTGTGACGATTCGGTGGCAGCCGGCAGCGCTAGGGAAGAAAGTCCGGCGGTCCGCCTCTGCATTTTGCTAAGGGCTCAAGAACACGCCGATGGGCTTGAGCTCTCAAACGTCCCCATTGAAGTCATCCAACGAGGCATTCGCAGCACACCAGCGTTTATCGACGCACTCAAGACCTCCCTCCAGACCGTGCTCCGCAGCAAGATTTGCCTTGTCGGTTCCACTTGCGCTGGCAAGACCAGCTTTGTCAAGTCCATCATGTCGGAACTTCTCCAACCACAACTGGAACACGTTGACGACCGCACCATCGGCATTGACCACTTCCCTCTCCGCTTTAAGCAGCCTGTCGCCAGTCGGGAGGAAATGAAAGTCCACGAGGTGACGTTCTGGGACTTTGCCGGACAGGACGCTTACCAAGTGGCCCACTCGCTCTTCTTCTCGCCACGGACACTCTTTCTCGTATGCATGGATCTCGAAGCCTTCACGACGGCCTTTCTCCAGGCGTCGATCATGGCGCACGTGAAAAAGCAAGAGAAGCAGTTGATGGACGAGTTCATCGAACGCAAGGTGATGCACTGGATCCGGTTGATCTTAGCGCGTCAGCCCGACGCCGAGTTCGTCTTTATCGCAACGAAGGAGGATCTGCTCAAGGAAAACGAAGTCACCGAGAAACTACTGAAGCAAAGTCTGCTGGCCAAATTGAAGAGTAGAAGCGACTGTCTGCGAGATGAAAGTGAAGGAACAAGAGACAGAGAAAGGACCTGAGCTCAAGGCTTCCAGCGCGCCGATGCATGCACAAGTGGCCACTAAGACACCGAACGTTGTGTTTACGAGTTGTACGTCCCCTGATTCTGTCCGAGCTGCGAAAGACCAAGTCCAAGACCTGATCGTCAAGAGCGAGCGCAGTTTCGTGATGCCCGACATCTACTTGCAAGCTCTCGAAGCGATCAAGGGGATACGCGAGTCTGCCAAGAGACAAGATATCAGCACACAAATCAAACAGGTTTTTGCTGCCGTCGACTCACTTCCAGTAGCGCTGAAGATCGCAGATCCGAAGCAGTGTCGTGCGATTTTGCAGACGCTCCACGATCTCAGCGACGTTTTGTGGTACGAAGACCTCGGCGTTGACCTGTTTTGCTACACGGCGATCTTGGATCCGCTGCTCCTCATCGACTTTATTCGCCAACTCATCAACCACAACCACACGGGCGTGACCATGGCCCACTCAGATCTCAAATCCCTTCCGTATTGGGTGGGTCTATCCGACAAAACCCAGATGAAGGCGATCAAGCAAGTGCTGCAGAAGTTCCACTTGGTGTATCCCGATGACGAAGCCGGCGTCATGGATTGGGACTCGGATTTGATTGTGCCTGCGTTCTGGCAGACCAAGACGCCGGCTGCGTGGCTGTTTCTCGGCGACATTCTGCGCATCAACACGACCATGTCGAAAGAGGGCGAAGCCGTGCGTGTCGACTGGGAATACCACTTTCAGTACGGGTTGCCGTCATCGCTCTTTGATCACTTGGTGGTCGCGAGCATGTCGCCGCACTACAAGTTTGACGCCGGTCCAGACTGGATCTTGTATGAAGAGAAAGGAGTGGCCGCGTCCCGCATCATGGTGGGTCGTGATGTCAAGTCCCTCCACCGGACAATCCATGTCGAGGCTGTTGTGACAGAGACTGCGGATAAGATGCAAGTCGACAAGTTGTGGGGGACTTTCAGACAACTCTGCGGCTCTTTTGTTGCTGTCATGCGCGGGTATCGTGGCCTGACGGTGTCAAGTTTCGCGTGGGATGACGCGAAGAACAAGATCAACATGAAGCGACTCGTGCAGTCGCCGACGCCCGAGGAATTGGCCAAGTGGATGTGACGTGGGAGTGGTTCAGCAGCTCGTCGTCAAATCCGGCCGAGCTGGGAAGGCAACTGACAGACAGTGACTGGGATGCACACCAGCCCCCAGTCGGTCCTAATCTGAGAATGCTGCGTTTTGTATATGAGAGAAGGTGAGAGAAGCCGATTTCCGTCAGTAGTTCCCAGTACGATATCGTGGGCTGTTGAAGAATATTGAGTCTCATCAACGCGAAGAAAGGCAACGGAGAGCACCCGTGGCGTCACAAGACTGGGTGTGTGCAGATTTCATTCAATGTGTGATGAAACTATCGTTTCCGAACTTCCACAACATGTCTCCTCTCATTCGCCCGCGAAGTTCAACGCACCGTACGCGACGGCAGAAGCAGTGACCAGCGGCGCCGTTGCACTCGTACTGTTCGTACGAATCAGCAAGAGCGACTACACCGCGGCGCGCGTACGGCCCTGCACGCATAAAACCACGGGCGTCCTTCAATACCAGTTGTTTGTTTGGTTTCTCTCATTCAACCGACGCCGTTGTGCTTCTCTGCGATCGCAGCCTTCATACAACTGTACACAGAAGTCGAAAGACGTGCTAGACAGAGAGGACGATAGGACACTGAGAAAAGCAGTAGAGCGGCAGCAATGCCTCTGTGGGGTCGTTGACAATGATCTACTCATTTGATCTCTACCATTCGTCATGTGGTCTTACTACTCAAGTAGTTCGACCCAAGCCTAAGATGGCTACATTCTATCCTCAAGTGAGTTGAAGTATCAGGCGTTTTGATTTGCTGAAACTAATAGACGAGTGATACAGGCCATGTTTTTTTAAACTAGACGACAAACCATGTTTAGAACGCTTATCATGTAACTTTCGACCAAAGTTGAACTTCTGAAGCATTTTCTCGAAAAGCCTGTCTAAAGAAATGAAATTTGTTGTTTTAAACGCGATTTCTCGACATTTATAAAAAAAAACGTGATTCAGAGGACGAGGAAGGTAAACTTCAGAGTCTTTGAAGTTGAAGTTGAAGTTGAGGTGGTTGTGCAATTCGTTGAATTGCACGCAATTCTCGACAAGCGTATCCGTCTGGGTTGAAGTCCGCCACCAGAGCACCAAAAACGCAAAAGTCCACAGCACCAGCAACGGAAGTGGCGGGCGGGGGCAAGCTACAGTCACCTTCGGGGAGACTGTCCACGTCGGCAGCGACAGAATGGAGTCCGCATTGCTCCCCGGAGGTCCTGACTTGGCGGCGCGCGCGCAATATTGGGAGGCTTGGAACAGCACTCTGGCGACAATGAGGCATGTGACTTTTTGTTGGAAACCACGCACTGTTCGCTGACCCAGCACTGTTCGCTGACCCAGCGCACTGTTCTCGCTTACTGTGTGCTGTGCTGATGGGCCAGGATCTCATGCAATATGCGTCTATGTCAGTACAAGGACGCAATAGCGAGTAATGGTGCAGGTCCAGTTCGCTCAAGTTACCAGATGATAGCCATGGAGATGGGGATAGTCTTGGAGATGGGGAGTCGAACAACCCCATATGAGACTTCGCAAACGTCGCGATGTGTCATGCCGTTTCCGCTGCGTGGGAGATGTGTCGTACTCGACAATGGTGTAATATTGGAACAAACATGTAAAAGCAGTGCCTGGTTGTTCCAACTACTCCTGTCTGTCCACAGCAATCTTGGCGCCGCGCAAAACGAAGTGCAGGATCTCGAGTCGTTTGGTGCACAGCCCTGATGGGCTCATGTCGTTCGAGACTGACTTGTCGATGTGTCGCCAAAACTTGTGACACACGAACAAGCCGCAGCTGAACCCGTCCTGTTGGAACGCGTTATTCATCTTCACAAGCACATACTCGCCAAAGGTGTCATCGGCAATAAGACCTTGCACGAGGTCGTCGAGGAGCTTCATGCACACGTTCTTGGAGTCGTAGTAGAAGATTTTCTTGAGCTGAACAGCAATGTAGATGCACGCCCAGTGCCATTTGCCGAAATTGACAGGGTAGAGGACTGTGCCACGCCCTCCTCCGCGGCAAGTCGCGCCAGAGTAGCCACGTGAGCAGGATCCAATTGCTGTTTGGCTGCCTGGCGTTTCTTCTTGGAGACAGAAGCAAAACCAGCATACCGTACGTCACTGTGGGCTTGCGTCAGCCGCTGGCAAACGCTGAGATCAGCCCGTCGTTAAACCACTGCGGAGGCTGTAGCCGGTAGAGTACGGGGACCACGTGATCTGGCACGTTGGGAAGATTCTCGATGAATAAATGGGAACAGCCGGTCGATCTCGTCAGCAAGTTCATGTGCAACTGGCTGCCATGCAGCAGAGACATGGCATGCGAGGTGGTTCCGAAGCCATTTGGCAAAATCTTCAGCCGCTGTCGCCGATTTCTTGAGATTCGGCACGCGACACATGAGCTCGATCTGGTCCCGCGAGAAGACTCCCACGTCCTTGATAGTGACGCACTCCACCGCATCCTTTCCATACCCACTTGTTTTTGGCGAATGTTGTGTGCGCCCAGACACTGCGTCTGGTGTGCCCACGCGAATAACCTCACCTGGACGCGTCCCGACAGGAAACTTCTCGATACACGCCTTGAGTAGAGCTGGTGGTAGGATGTAGTACGCGTTCAAGTTGAGGGTGGGCTTAGGAATGGCCATGAACGTTGGTCTCTTGCTGTTGGCGTCCGAGTGGGCGACGGATACCGGCAAGTCGCTTCCTCGTCTGCGCGGGTGTTGGCTGCTCCTTCTCAATCGCATCGACAACGTCGCTCAGTGTCAGTTCCCCATATTTTCTGCGCGCTTTTTCGGTCTCCTTGAATACGACCCGGTCTTGGCGCTCGGAAGCAATGATTGCCTTCTTATCAAGCTTCGGGCGCCCGCTCTTGGCAGCATTCTGGTTCAACTCGATTCGAATGCCGTCTGCACGAACACGCTCTTCGTCGCTGGTCCGCGTGCCCGAGGCTGTGACGGCGCCATGTCCGGCGGTCACGTCTCTCTCGATGAGATCGGCTGGTCAGGCGATCTTGAGGGTGTGTAGCGACGGATGGGGGACCTCACCCACTTCTTCTGACCACAAACTGTTTGCCTGCGACAACTCCACATGGTCCAGCTGCGTGGTGGATGAGTCTTCGTGTTGAGCGTCCGGAACTGGTGAGGGTGCGGGAGTCGGCGACGGGTGACGGCACTGAGTCGTCGGTGTCGACGCGCCCGGTTCGCTTGCGCTTCCGGACGTTGCGGAACTGGTCGACGAGGAACTGACTGTAGCCGTCGAACTCCTCAGCGTTGTCTATCTCTGCCAGCTCGCTACAGATAGGCATCAGGCGACGCATTGCCTCGTTGTATCGAGTGGACGAATCATACGGCGTGGGCTCGACCTTGCGCGTGCCTGCCATTTTCGCTGCCGGGGCTCAACATGAACTGCTTGACGTCAGGAGGGACAGTCTTTGCACGCTTCCATCTGCACAGAACAGCAAATGAGCTGAGTATGGCCCAAGCATGGTGCAAACATGGTGCAAGTATGGTCACACCTGATATCGATCCGTCCCAAAGGGATAATCTCTGGAAAGTTGTTGTGGCGGCGATACGCCATTGCATGTCGGCACGGCAGCAGCATCGTTTTTGCCGTCTTGCAGTCACAACGTCAGTCGTCGAAGTATATGGTGTGGTTCCCTGTCTTCCCCTTGACAATGACGTAGTTGCCGGCGACGGATTTTTCGTACTGGTAAACCTCGAACTTGTTGATTGCCGTTTCGTACTCCGGCCGGACGGCTTCCACGACAAATGGTGTGGAGATACTCAAAACGGTCTGCATCTCCTTGTCGTACTGGGCATTGTAGGGCACACCGGGGCGCGTGACGAGGTACTCATAGTCACGTTGGCACCGCTCAGACGCCTCAACGAGAAACTTGACACACTCGGACATGCTGGCATTGTCGGGCACGTCTTTCTTGGATTTTCCAAACCAGCTTTCCAGCCGGTTATTCGTGTGGTTGCGGAGGTGAGGGAGCTTGTCGCGCAAGTACATCACCCACATGTCTGGGCTGTTGAACCAGTCTTTCTCCACGTAATTGTTGAATGCTTCCATGCCCACACGGCCGTACACGAGCATGAACGCGAGCCGATTGTCATCGTACGCATCAGCGCTCTCCGAGTACACGAGACTGTGAATTGAGTTGTCGAGCGCCTTGTGGTCCTCGGTCGAAATCTTGTTGTACTCTGGCTTCTTGGAGACCTTCCCGACATACTTGATCACATGGAAATGACAGATGAGAACTTGGGCCTCTTCAAAGTGTCGCTTGAGGACTTTTATTTCGTTCAGGTCCTTGTCCACGACGATGACTCGTACCAGGCGCCAAGAGTCTGTGTTGGCTCGCTTAACCCTTTCGTGGCCAAAAGGTAGTATAATGACTGTTTCACGGTTATTAAAGGAGAGCCCTATTTGCACCTTTTGGCAATTATAAGTCAAAACGGGAAGAAAAACGTCTATGAATCCATGAAAACCTTATAAAGATGAATACTCAGAGGTTTTTCATGTAGGATAAGAGGCCCTTTACCCTTATACTGCTATTGTCTAATGAAACAGTATACAAAAATGTATAAGCTTAAATAACCATTATCCAGTCATTTTGACAGTATCCAACCGAAATATCAATGTAAAATCCGGTTTTGGGTGGTTCTCAATGACCACTTTATCGTCATTAAAGGCTTAAGTATGGAGATTACCTATACAAACTTCAAGTATAAAATCGGCCACGAAAGGGTTAAGATGGTCCAGGGCTCGCTCCATGTGCCAGTCGGCATTTGTTTTAAAGAGCGACTGCTGCACGATCTGGCCGTGGCCGTACTCGTCCATCACCATGAACGTGCATAGCTGGTACTTGTAGCTGAACAGCAACACAATAATTGGAGTAAGTAATCTGAGATATATCACATACGCAGCCCATACATGGAGCAAACATGGAGCTTACCGGTTGGTGTTATGTGTGCAGTCGACGAGTAACAGCTCCCCAAAACGACTGAACATCCGACGCATATGGCTGGTCGTAATGGAGATCACGCCGGTCGCATGACGATCCGTCTCATCGACTGTAATCATGCTCGTCAGGTCCTTGTTCGCCAGCCGCGCGAGAATGATGGCCGTCGCCGTGTTGTCGTCATCGGCACTGAGGCGCGCCCGGTTTTGGCTGATGAAGTTGTCCACGTCGACTTTGTAGACGTTCTCGCCACGATCAAGAAAGAAAAAAAATGTAAATCCTTGTTCGCCCAACACCGCCCGCAACCATCTCCCGACCACGTTGCTCCGTGTCGGGGTCCTTGACGCCGCGAGCAACTGGGCAAGTTCTGTAGACCTGTGGTCAAACCTTGTGGTTGTGCCACATGACTCGGGGATTCACGCGGAGACGCCAGCCTGACGCACTGGACGATGAATCGCATTGGATATCCCGTCCAGCGAATGAATCGCTGTGGCCGCTGACCGTTGCCTGTGCGCTTGGGCTTGATCCCATGGGTACAAATGTACACGCGTTCGAAGGTCACCAGCTCTGAAGGGACTTCCTGCGTCGGTTTCTTCAACTCCGCAGTCTTTCGTTTGCGGCCCGCGACGCTCAACGTGTTCACGACGGAGAGAATTTGGTGGGTGCCTTCCGAGTATTCGAGCTCGTACACAAACCAAGCTTTCCAGCTTTCATGGTACTCGATCATGGGAGGTGCAGGGTCAGGCTCGTCAGACAATTCCACCAACAGGATCTTGACCTTTGCCATCGCCTCGACGCGGGGACCGCGTCGGCGCGTTGGAGTGACTGTATTCGGGGCATCGGCTGCTTGCTGTTCTCCGCGGGGACGTCGACGGCGTGGAGTCGAGTCCCCACCGGCTAGCGTGGACGGCGCGGTCTCGGGAGACGACCGGTTCGTCGGCATGATGGGGAGCTGCCGTTCTGGATTTTCCTTTTCCAAAGTGAGGCAGTGGAACGTGAGGAAAACGCCCTTTTCACGAGGAAAGATCTGCGAGGCTGCGTGAACGTACCGTTCGGATAGTGGGGCAGATTTATTTGCGTTGGGGCAGCGTCGCGTTTCGGCTGGAACGCTGAAGAGTCGTGGCGACGGGGCGCCGACGTGCTCGATTTCCGCGAGAAAAAATCGCGCCGTTTGGTTGTACTGAATGTGTGTGAGGACGGGTAAGACCGTCGCGGTTTTTTTCGAAACCGGTTTTAGTGGGAAAGTTCTCGTGATTTTTTCATTCTTTCGTCAATGGCGAGAACATGAAATGAAACATGGAAACAACATGGTCTGTGGTGTTTCTCAAACTAATAACTCTGTTGAGTGATAACTCAGACCCGTGCTTTGAGCTATTCGTACCCACCTTGGGTGCCAATCATGGATACACAACCAAGTGCCCACCCCAGACGCTCACTTCTCTATTCGCCTTCCTTCTCTCCCTCTAAACAGTAACACCGTCACACAAAGATGGCCACGGCTACCACACGCTCATGGACGCGGTGTGAGGACGCCACGGACGGATAGCTGCGTTGGGTCTATACCATCAACAATGGAGCCGAGGCCGATGACGAGACTGACGTGGCGTCGTCGCCACCGCTTGCGTTTGTCTCGCAGCCTACATCAACCTCCCCCCCCCCGTTCCCTGATGGCCGTCTAGTCTTCAAGCACGTTCGCGAGGCCGACGCGCGTGTGGCGTCGCGTGGGTACGACATGACGAACGACTCTGTGGGCACCACGCAGCAGATCTCTGCCCTTCCTCCGCCCAGAAGCTCAAGTGGTTTCGCGCGCAGACACAGGAGCTGCTCGGGCCAGTGGCACAAGCGGGGTTTTTCAAGATGCGTCTTCTCCGAGAAAACGTTCTCGTCGAGTCGATGGAGCAGTTGCTTGGTGTGCGTATGGAACATATGCACTGGCCGCTCACGATTGAGTCCAACGATGAAGGCGAGGCGACGACGAGCGAGTGGCTCGTGCTGATAACCGAGCAGCTCTTTGCTGAGACCAGCGGACTCTTTTTACACCCACGTGGGGATTCATTGAGCTGGACGATCAACCCGGACTCGCTTGCGGCTTCCGGCGACCACTGTCTCTACTTCCGCGCGACCGGACGTGTGCCGGGCGAGCGCTGCTCGACGGGCTCTCGACCAAGACCCATTTGGCGATGCCGCTGCTCAAGCACTTGCTGGGCCATCCCTTCGCACTGGAGGATGTCAAGATGTTTGATCCAGAGACCCACGAGACGCTCACCAAGATCCAGGACGGCGAAGAGGTCGCTCGAATGGGTCTCAGTTTTTGTGTCAGTACAAAGCGCGTCCCTGATGGGGAAGACGGGGTTCGAGTGGTGGACCTCAAGGAGAACGGCAGCGAAATCCTTGTGACAGAGACGAACAAGGGCGAGTACGTCGAGCTGCGGATGCAGTACGAAATGCTGGATGCGTTTGCCGAGCAGTTCCACCACTTGATGGTCGGCCTGTTTGAAGTCGTGTCGCAGGAGATGCTCCTACCGTTCACACCCGAGGAACTGGATCGCGGGCTCTTTGATCCGACTCGGCTTCGTAAAGAGAGCGAGGTCACAAAACAACAGTAGCGAGAGGTTTTGAATCGTTTTCGGTTCTTTCTGGAAACTTCTAGCGTTTGGTTTGGGATGCTGTTGGGGTTGGATCTCGAGTTTGAGATGGTGCTGCCGTTGGCGTCTTCATCATCTGTGATCCCAAGCAGGCTAAATTCGGAATAGCGAAACCCACAAAGCAACGGATGCGATCCTCCGGTCCATGAGATCTCTCTCTTCCTCCTTCCCTCCCTTTTCTTGTTGAGGCTTTGAGCGAGGCACAGTTTGCTGCTCGGTCAACTCACTTCCGCTTTCACCCAGCACGGCGTAAGACACCTTCTCCCCACTTAACCTCCTCAGCACCCATGGGCAAGAAGCAGGACAAGAAGCAGGCGGCGCCAGCGCCGGCCCAGGAGCAGAAGCCCGTGCCAGAGAAGAAGGGTGGCAAGGCCCAAGAGCCCAAGCAGCAGCAGCAGCAGGCGGCGCCAGCACCGGCCAAGGAAGACAACAAGAAGGGCGGCAAGAAGGGCGGCAAGAAGTAAACTACAGAAGCTCACGGTTCTAGATCTCGAAACAAATATATGACCGCCACACTTGGGGTCTTCTCAACTCGTCCTCTCTGGTTCTGGTCCTGTCGCGCTCACCCCCACCCTGCAGTCGCGGCTCGCGGCGTCGCAGGCAATGCCCACGCGGCGCTGGCCGACGTCAAAGACCGTGTAGAACAACTGCAGGAACGTATCGCCGAGCACCCACCAGAAGAGATCATCGCCCATTTCACTAGATTCGCACACACACGACAGATCATCCGTTGGTTTCCCTCCCCATTGACCTTGAGACAGAGGAGACCACACAAACCGCACGCATGGTTGAGAATGTTGATGGTGCAGACACTGCCGCCAGCATCCTCATCACATGAGACGTAGCTCT
>JAADVZ010000091.1:0-59685 GCA_023335925.1 Pythium phragmitis | reverse complement strand
GCTTGCTTGCTGAGAACATCGTCGTAGTTTGGGGTCTGTAATGGAGTGTGAGGAGAGGGCTGGTTGGTGTTGTTGGCCCACGAGATGAATCGCAAAGTGAGGGAAGCGGACGAGGGCAGAGATGAATGCTTCGGTTCTGTGAGTATTGTAGTGGCAGTGTCCAGTGGCAGTCATATATTGTATCGCCTGTGGTGGCTCAATTGTGGATTGAAGTGAGTCAGCCCTGGCGGCAGAGGATGGGGTCAGGATAATACCGACACATGTGGGCGATGACTGTCCACAAAGCGTCGTCCCCACTGGCAAAAAGAATAGTAGTAATTGCAATCTCTACAGTACTGTCCCTGCTGGATAGTATTGGATTAAGACCATACTGCTGTAGATGGAGACTGAGCGTGGAATCCAGCATCTGGATCACGTTACGCTGTACGTTGTCACGACCGTTCAGTATTGCGGCTCACGAGAACAGACAGGAAACGTCGCGACATCGCCACCTACACCGCACTACCCCACGCTACATTGACTACCAACCTCCGCCACGTGCATATTTAATAGTCATACAAGGGTGGCAAAGACTTGATGGTACGGTACTGTAACGTTAATTGAGAGGTCTCATCAACAGGAACTCGGTTTTGTGACAGACGATGAGACCCATCCCTTTTCTGTACAGTATAATCTGTGGCATTTTTTTCCTTTACTCTTTTCAGTGGAGCAAGGACCGTCCACATGGATACACTCCGTGGGTGTGGAAATTACTATGGATGGATTCCAGTGGACGGATGTATATGGATTTCATGGATAGAGTTTTCCAACAGCTAAACGAGGACTACGCACATTCGTGTCGCAGTCCAACTCGGAGTCCGAGTCGACCTCCTGCTGAGTGAGATTCTGGCAGGAGGTGTCCAGCTCTATGTCGCACTTCTGACGTGACTCACGAACAGTCATGATCCGACTTGAATTATATGGTCAGAAGGCGACGACCAGCCAAAGATAGTGTATCCATTTCCATATATAGCTGCCCATGTTTCTTTAGTTTCGTTTGGCCTATGCGAACTCGTTACAACCGATTCCTATTACCGAGGACTACAGCTCTCCGCTATATGGGTTGTCAACCTTCTTTGCAGAATAAAGATTTCAGCTCTCCATCGTTTCTCGCATGCCTTTAACGCTGACTACACCGAGGAGTTCCGTTCGATTGTTTGTCATATCCATTTGCGCGTAGCACACCTATGCAATCGAGACGGCCACACGTTGCCTCGTGAGCCTCCACGGAAAGAAAGAGTACCCGGCAATCCGAGCTCATCACTGTGGTGCGGGCTGCGTCTAATCTCCTATATCGTAGCCACCGGCAAGCAACGTCTGCAGCTGCAGACATGGGTCGCGAAGCTATTTTGCCTTCCGGGCTGTGCAGCGACGACAAGAGGACACTGGTGAGATAAAGATGTGCTACCGCCTGCATCCACTGCGGTACCCATCTTCGACGCTGTGCCATCGCCGCCAAATACCCGGATAACGTCTGTAGTACTTACTGTTGCTTCGGCAACCGGCAAATATATAGATACTAGTATTAGACAACTCAATTTGATTGAATTACTCTTTCGATGTATCCTGAAAGCTTCGTCTAAATGCAGTGATCTATTTTTTTAAATAGAAGGTTTTTTTAAAACCAGGTATTTTAAAAAATACCTTTGCCCACACGTTGGAGGGGTACAAGCGCGAGACGAGTTCTCTGATCCCGTTGCCGAAGAAGGCGTAAGCATCGTTCCTTTGGGTAACTGGATCGCATGGCACTGTCATCACTACTGCACGTTTCGTTAAAGCTGTCGATTTGGGCGCGAGCGTCGCAGTCGAGAATTGAACCACTTGGCGGTGACCCAGGTCACTCTCCCACACTTTTCTGTCTCTTTTTTGTATGTAATGGTATATGCTATCTAAAGTTCTGTGTTTTCCATGTTGAGTGGCTTGAAGAACGTGTGGATTGATGCCGGAGTGGGCATTTTCTTGGCACTCTTCGGTCGGCCCACTTTGTTCTTGACTGGATATTGGACACCGGGTGCGATCTTTCGCTTCTCGGTCGCCTTGGCATTGCCTACGTCAATATTCGACCCTGGACGAACGACGCTCTCATTTGCCGTGGTTCCTCGTCATCACTAGGGACAGGGTAGTAGGCTCGGAATGGTTCTGGAATCGCGAAGTACTTGTGAGTCCAAAAAACATATTCGGCACATTTCACTCCAAAAATTCCGGCACTTTTTCCGAGCCAAGAATAAATTAAGTAACTCGATTTTGGGGGTGTGAAGATGGCGTGACCCGTCACCGCCAAGTGGTTCAATTGTGGAGAAGCGATGCGTCTTGGGTGAGAAATGCCGTACGACTTTGTGAAGGTACATCGGCAAAACTGAATGTTCATTGTGTATCCATCTAGATGAAGTCTGTGCGCGTGGCTTCAGTTCTCAGAGAGCCTTTTGATGAATGAGAGGCAAATCACTTGTGACCTCTAACTTCCATATCAGAGGGTTCACTGAGGGTTCAACCGAGCCTTGCACCGTAATATTTGAGGAGTTGTGCGTTTGGCTGCTCTCCTCGACCGCAGCGACTGAGGGTTCCTCGTCAACCGCATGACGACCGAAGGCATTCAATCCCGGCCGCAGCTCACACTCTTTGTCTTTGGAATGGAGTATATTGCGTTACAACTAGTGATACCTATATGCAGGAGGGCTACGGGGCCGGTGAAGGAGGCCTGCCAATGAAGAAAGTCTGATGGGTCTGGATGCTGCGATGAGTATCCATGACCAGCGGGTGATCCCAAGGCCCTCGGCGAGGCGACGGACCGAGTAGTAGAAGCACTGGAGGACAGTGTTATTCGGCGGCCAGTACTGCTGGAGTTGGGTGATGATGAGTTGGCTGTCGCCGACGACTGACAGAGGCCGCCAGCGGTGTCGGTCCGCCGCAGCCAGCCCGGTCACCAAACCGAAATATTCCGCTTGGTTGTTCGTGGTGTGCGGGGACACGAGGCTCATCACAGTGCTCCACACAAGGGTGGACGTCGCGCAGCTCGCACTCGCACCCCACATCCTTCACGGCCCACGACCGGACACCCCACAAGTCTCGTTCTCGTTCTGCCATCGCCATCAACGGCTCCCTGCCCAGTTAACAGTACCATCAACCAAGCCTCATCTCAGCGGCCTGTACCGAAGTGTTCCTATGAAGCAAGTTTGGGTTCTTAGATGAAGTCAGGAAAGTAGTTGAAGAACCCAAACTTATGGGGTCGTGAGCCGTGGATGATGTACGGTGCGAGTGCGAGCTGCGGCCGGGATTGAATGCCTTCGGTCGTCATGCGGTTGACGAGGAACCCTCAGTCGCTGCGGTCGAAGAGAGCAGCCAAACACCACAACTCCTCAAATATTACGGTGCAAGGCTCGGTTGAACCCTCAGTGAACCCTCTGATATGGAAGTTAGAGGCCACAAGTGATTTGCCTCTCATTCATCAAAAGGCTCTCTGAGAACTGAAGCCACGCGCCCAAGATTGATCAAGGTTTATCTGGGGAAAAGAATGAAATCAAGCTGCACTGTGGCTGACTGAAGATTTTTGCGTGGCTCATCTCACCACGCATTCTCGGATTTCTGCTCACCCCCTCAACCTCTTCTCTCTCTCTCTCTCTCTCTCTCTCTCAACCGTACTCTTCCAACTCGTCATGTTCGTGCCTTTCGTCTCGACGCTCGCTATCGCCGCATTGGCCACCGCAAAGGCCGCCGACCGCGTAACCTCTGGACCAGTGGGTGTCGGCTACTCTTCGACGGCGATCACCCCCGAGCTCACGACGCTGCTGTACACGTCGCTCGCAAACGAAACGCTGTACGCCAACGGCATTGACGCTCGAATCTGCATTACCGCCGTCTCGCTCATTGAGAGACAGGTCATTTCCGGCGCCAACTACCGCTTTACGGCCACCGCGTGTGATGTCCCCAAGACGCTCCAGCGGTCGCCGGTCGCGCAAAAGCCCACAGCCGCGACAGTCTCCAAGTGTCTGGGTCAGTGCGAAGCGAGCTTCACCTACACTTGCGTCCCGTTAGATGCCATTGTGACGGTCCACGAGTCAGGTGACAACTCGGTCCAAGTCTCAAGTATTGTCGTCAAGGACAAATCGCTATCGCCCGGGCAGTCTGGCAACTAGGACCCCACTCCTGCCTAGACTAGTTTTCTATCACCGTGCAATAGATCAACGTTGCTCGCCTGTTGTTGTTGGGGGAAGAGAGCGTAGGAAGAAACACCTTCTATTGTTTGCGCTCCCGAGACGACGCTGTATGGATACACAATGACCATTCAGGGTTTGCGAATGCAACTTCACAAAATCGTACGACAGTTCTCATCCGAGCGAATCCACAACGCATCGCTTCTCCACAACTCCCCACTACGACGCTCACGCTCAACTCGAAAGCTTCAACGAAACGTGCAGCAGTGACGGCAGTGCCATGCGATCCAGTAGCCCAGGGAAACGACGCTTACGCCTTCTTCGGCAACGGGATCAGAGAACTCGTCTCGCGCTTGTACTTCTGGTAGCTCTCGAGCTTGCCCCAGCGCTCGTCCGCCTGCTTCTCGAGCAGGGGCACACCCGAGACCTTGAGCAGCAGCAGCGTCACAAACGCGGGGCCAAACGCTGCCATGAGCTTCAAGAATGTCGTGGGCATGCCGTGGACCGTAATCAGGAAGATCCCAATCCACATCGAGATTTCGCCAAAGTAGTTCGGGTGGCGGCTGTAGTACCAGAGACCTTCCTGGATGAACTTGCCCTTATTGCGCGGGTCGTCACGGAACTTGGTCTTCTGGTGGTCTGAGAGCACTTCGACCAAGTACCCAAGAGCCCACAGTGCCGCGCCGGCCATGTCCAGCACGTGGACATCGTCGCTGCTGACCGAGTGGCGCAGGCTGAGCAGCACGGGGATCTGCGTGAGAAACACCCAGAGGCCCTGGACCGTCCACACCGAGAAGAACCGCACGGGATTCTCGCGGATCCCCACGAAACGCGTGTCTTCGCCGGCCTTGCGGATGCGCAGGTAGAGAAACGACCCGAGCCGCACGCACCAGAACCAGACCATGGCTGTGAGCATGGCTTTGCGCCACGACTTGTCGGACGCGCGCACGAACGCGAGCAGCGAGACGCCCGCATGGGTGACCGCGCCGGTCAGGTCGAAAAAGGTCTCGTCTTGTTTGGGCACGGCGTAGAGCACGGCGACGACCCACTGCACGAGGATGGCGACGGCGGCCGACTCTTGCAGATCCGTCGCCGTCGAGATGACGTACGCGAGCGGCAGGACGACGAGCACGCCGGCACTGTTGCGCAGGAAGCCCATGGTGCTCTTGTCTGATGCTTCTGGACTGGAGAACTGGAGAACTGGTGAACGCGGAGGGAGCGGGAGCCAGACAGGAGGTCCAGCCGCTCTGCAACCGTCACAGGACTTTCGACATGCTTCGGAGGGTGCACAGACGGGGGGTGTCCACGTCGCACGTGACACGGTTTGGTACTGTACGGTATCACCAGTAAGGATACCGGTATTACTGGAGACCTCCGCACATACCGGTATCAGACGGTTTCCGGCTGTTGCTTGTTGAAGTCTTTTTCTGGCCGTTCTCAGCTCCGTTCTTTAGCAGCTGAGACCCAGACGCAATTGTTGAAGGTCGTGTTCTCACAGTGCAGTCACATTATTGGACTGTACTTTAGGAATTGATCCACTGCACGACCGACCGTGCTGGCAGTGAGCACTCGCAACTGTGTTCTGAAGTTCAGAGTCTCAAGCTGATGGACCATCCACCACTTCGCCCAGACTCCCCTCGTTGAAGAACGGCTCCCAATGGGACCAGTACCACATAAAATCTCCCGCTTTTATGGGGGAAAGAAATCCCGAACCCTTCTCGAGCGACAGAAACCGCCAACTCGGGGCGATGAAACTCCAATGCGATTTCCATCGCTTCAGGTTTTTAAACCTTGGAGGAGAGCAGCGAAGAGCTAGCGAACGGAAGTTTAAAAAAAAGCCTGTCGCTGCTTCCCTCTCCTCGTCCCAATGCCCCGCGCCATTTTCGTCCTGGTCCTTTTGGACCGCGTCCCAGTCAGACGTAGCTCTTTCCTGATAATAACGCATGCCCATTGGCTGAGAGTTAAGCGGGGGTGATTTTGAAGGGTTCCAAAGGGACACATAGCGGGAGGCGGGCTGACCTGCCTTTCACTTGCTGGTCCATCTCCCGATTTTAAATGCCTGTTCGTTGATGTTACCACCTAGCTTCTTTGCGCCCCGCGTTCTGTACCGCATGACGATGTGAAGCCTTCTCACCATCCTCTCCAGTGTCGATTTTGCCGACCAAGCATCAGCACCCCACCAGCACAGCAACAGCTCTATCCACTTGGTCCGAGCACTCCTCTCATTTCCCACCCACGCGCCCAGGCCTTCGAATGTTCTCTGGCCCCTCCGCTGTGCCTCTCTCACCGCGTCCTCGTCGTGAGACTCCGTCTGTGTTTGCGTCCCGTCACGCGCGCTTCGCTGCGCCGGCTGCCTCCGCCTCTGCCTCGCGCGGCAGCAATGGCGTGCAGTCGGTCGTCGCAGGCGTCATCGCCGGCTGCGTCACGCGCTCGTGCACGTCGCCGTTGGATGTGCTCAAGATCATCATTCAAGTGAACGGCTCCGTGTCTCGCTCGGCCGCCGCTGCGGTCCAGCAGAGCCGCACGCTGCTGTCCTCGTCTCTGGTCGTGACGACCATGCGGGACCTCTACTCGCTCGAGGGCGTGCGCGGCTTTTGGAAGGGCAATGCCGCTGGTTGCTGCCGACTTGGACCGTACGCCGGCGCCAAGTTTTTCCTCTATGACACGCTGCAGGCGCGCTTCCTGGACGCCGAACCCTCCAACGCCCAGCGCGCCATGTGTGGCGCGACCGCCGGGCTCGTGGCGACGCTGGGCACGTACCCCATGGAGGTCGTCCGCACCCGTATGATCACGCAGACGGCGCACACGCCGCCGCATCTCCAGATCAAGGGCATCACCCACGGTCTCCAGCTGATCGTGCGGCTCGAAGGCATCCGCGGACTGTACCGCGGCGGCTGGTCGGGCATCATTGGCGCGATCCCGTTCGAGGGGGTGCAGTTTGGCTGCTATGAATACCTCAAGCACCGCTCGCAGTCCACCCAGTGGCCGGCCTTCCGCTGGCCCGAGGGCAAGAACGAGCTCGACGGTATCGACTACTTTGTGTGCGGCAGCATCGCCGGCGCGGTCGCGCAGACCATCGCGTATCCGTTTGACACGGTCAAGAAACGCCTGCAGACACAGTCGATCACCAAGGTCGTCCCCAGCACGCGCCCCACCGCAGCTGTAGCCGAGGCGACGTACTACCGCGGCATGGTGGACTGCTTCCGCAAGGTCATTCGCGACGAAGGCCCGCTCGCGCTCTACCGCGGCACCGTGCCCAACCTCGCTCGCATTGTGCCGTACGCCGCCGTCATGTTTAGCACGTACGAGATGAGCAAGAAGGCGCTGCGCGTGCTCTGCGAGTGACTTCATCGTGCCGGTTGTGTCGTGCTGTGCGTCCATGTACATTAGTCCCAGCAGTGGACAGAAAGCACCGAGAAAGTGGACCCTCGTGAACTGTACTCCTATCATCGTAACTTAATAATCCATGGTCCTTTTCCTTTTCATCAGCGCTCATGGCCTTCTCTGGTGAGCTGAGAGATCCACTCGGGGTTGCGCATGGTGTCATGGACGAGCAATCAAATCTGACAGTATTCGATGACCAGCAACGTGGGTCTTCCATATGTTTTCATGACGAAATAACTATCGGTTAAGAACATTGTAATGCGAAAAGCGAGGTTCTCAGATCCTCTGTACTCTATCTATTGCTTGTTGACGCCATGTTTGCTCAAGCCTACCAAGCTGGCTTCGTCTCGCTCCTCTCGAGCGTCGGGTGCGCTGCTGTGACTGCGAATGCGGACGTCGTGACGATCCATCTGACTGTGGTAATTCCCCGTCCGCCAGCTCCAAGCCGCTGCAGTTATGGGAGAAGCACGTCCCCTTGGCAGACACCAATAGCTCATCAATCCGCCGGGTACTGGATGAGGAGATCCAGTCGTCCGTCATTGAGATCGGCGATTCTGACACGACGAAAGACGCGGGAGACGCGATGGCGGATGCTCTGATCCACACGTGGCTGCGCTGTCCGGCGCCGTCGGTCGCCGCGTCGCTCCACATCCGTTTGCCGCAGCTCATCGTCCAGCTCAAGCCGTCCCTACCCGCGCACTGCTCACTGGAGGTGCAAGTAGAAGACCACACGCACGCGCGGCGTCGCCTGCGCATGTCCACGTTTCAGCGCGCGACCGTCGTCCACGAACGGATCACGCTGATACCGATGCAGCTCCACGGTAACGACTGGAATCAGCTGCAGTTGGACCTGCCGACACTCGTGCGTGAGGCGTACGGCACGCGCTATGTCCACACCGTCGGTGTGTGCATCCACGCGCACTGCCGCGTTCGCCGCGTCTTCTTTGCGGACGAAATGCGAGCCGAAGAGGCGCTGCCGGTCGAATTTCGCCTCTTCCGCAGGCTCACAAAGCAGCAGATCGCAAAACTCAAGGCGGAAGACCACAAGCGATAGGAAAGGGGCACGTCGTCGCAAACCAAGTGAAGACTCCTGAATGACCGAGCGATATTATATCAGCACTGGTAGTTAGCAGACTATCAAATACTTAGATGTATTCTGTTGTTCGCGATGGAGGTAAGGCTCTTCGTGGGGCCGGAAGTATGCATGGCGGGCTCTCAGTACCCGGGCAGCACGAGCCGCGCGTCGCCATCACTGGACGCCGTCTTGCCCAGTTCGCGCCAGTCGTCTTGGTACTCGTCGAAGTCCAGTGCCGATGCCCACTGGAACATGTCTTCGGCATCGTCCTCCCAGTTCTCATTGTCAAAGTCGACGTCAAACAGCAGCTCGCCCCGAAGTTCTGGGTGCGCCACCGCCGCAGCTGACGCGCCGGGCACTTCTTTCAGCAGTCCTTGCGTGTACAGCTTGTGCATCCACTCGCGCTTCCTCAGGCGCCGCTGCTTCTCGATGTCTTGCCTGCGGATGAGCTTCGAGTGGTGGAAACTCTCCACAGTCTTTTTCGAGGTCGCCACTGCGATCGGGTCGTTGTTGGCCTCGGCCAGCACCTTGGCCGTCACCGGCCGCCAGCCGTTGTTCTCCATGCGCTTGTACCAGTTGCGCGTGTCCTCGACGGCCTGCTTTGCGCGGTAGTACGAGTTGCCGACGCGGATGTAGAGGCTCTTGGCCTTGGCCTTGTGCTTGGGTTGGTTGGAGTGGCAGGTCGGCGCGACCTGGCGCGCTGCTGTATAGTCCTTGGGACTGAAGGCGTTGAGATCGCACACGGCTCGCTTCGTAAAAATCTTGTAGTAGATTGTGGGCGGGAACGACATGCCGCCGAGGCGGAACCGCACGTGGGCGCCCATCGACTCGTCCAGCAGCGACGCCTCGGTTGGATTGATCGCGCGCAGCATTTGCGCCGGGTCGCCCGTGTTGCGGAACGTGATGAGGTCGTGGTAGTAGCGGAAGATCCGGCGATTCGTGTAGCTCTTCCATGACGCCTGGATCACGAGAGCGGCGCGCGTGCGAGGCGGCACGCCGTAGTACTTGGCGCGGCGCTGCTCGCAGTGGGTTTTCCACGTGTACTGGATCTGGAGCGCAGCGATATGGTACAGAGGAGAGCGCTGCAGCCTGTAGCGCCAGTGCAGCTTCTCCTTGCGGTACCACGCCTGAATGAGCGTCGCAGCAAAATGGCGGAAACCCTGGTCATCTTCGAATGACCCATTGGCGGTCATGATGAAGCGCTGCATGGGCGACTGAATGTGGCGGCCTTTCGTGGAGTGGCGGCATAGAAGGCGTGGCGGACGCCAGTGAACGTCGCGGTGCAAATGCGTACGACAGAGCATCCCACGCACACGCTTCTGGATCAGAATGGCTGATAAATGCTGCGCCGCCATGGGCAGCTCCCATGGTTTCCGAATGATCTCCTATGTGGTAAACATCCAACGTATCAGCGCGAAATGCAACACAACGGTCGGCGGGATCTTCCTACTCGCTTCTCCGCGGCTGATTTGCGCATAAACAGCGACTCCCACACGCAATCCCGATGCATTGGCTTTGCGTGACGCGTCTTGGGCTCATGGCGTCGCACGAATTTGCTGAGCAGACTGTCAGCGAACACAACCAACGAATGCCACATGACCACTTGTCCGCACCTTTGGAACCGACCGCGTTGGCGGCCAATTTCACGGAGACACCTCGCGCGATCCATCGGGAAATGCAACTTTCACCGCGAGTGAGTTCTGCAATGGTCACCTCTTGCTACGCTCCTATTCTTGTAGCCGACAAGATCACAAGACATGGGTACACAACGGACGGCTTGCTAGCAGTATGATTAGCTAAAAAGGCTCTCAAATGATGATTAGTATGTGAGCGACCAAATCAGGCTAGGGTAGTATCATCATGGCTACATGTAGCCATTTTTGGAAAGGCCGCCGCGACATTGTGAGCTTATCCCCTCCACTTTTCAGTCAGCTGATCACATGATCGAACTCAAGGAGTCAATTGTTGCACTGGCGACGGCGCTCGCGTGCGTGCGTGGGGCGGATGGTTCCTTTGCGCGAGCCTACGAGGCGTTGGTCGAGATCGAAGAGCTCATCTTTCGCCACAAGGAAGCGTTCGGGGTCCAGAACGCGTTGTTCCAGCAGGGCTGCGAGGAGTATATTCTTTTGTGCAACACCGCAGCGATCCAGCACCTACCACACGCCGCCGCCTCGAGCGATAATGGGGAGCTTCCGCAGTGCGGTGATTTGCTCGTGCGCGCCGAGCAGCACACGCGCCGCACTGGGTATTTGCGGTCCGTCCCGGATGCGTCCCATGCCACAAACCGCGTACAGCTACGACTGTTGAGTCTCAACAACTTGGCATGTTACTACAAGCAGATTGGCAAGCCATTAGCAGCAATCGGTTTCTTGGAGGAAGCACTCGAGATTCAACTGCGACAGCTCGCAGAACATCCGCTCGGCGATCACGCCACTGGTACCTCAGCGACCGAAGACGCGCAAGAGAATGCCATCGCGCTCACGCATCTCAATTTGAGCGCCGTGCTCTCGCAGATGAAACGGCATGACGCCGCGGCCGAGCACGCGCGCTGCGCGACTGAATTGCTACTTCAAGCAGAGACCGCGGGGGAACCAATCGATGTGAATCTACTCGTAGCCGCGTTCTATAACCAAGCCGTGGAGGCTGAGCACCTCAAGGATGCAAGCCGCGTGGCTGCGTCCATTGATAAGGCACTCGCTGCCGCGCGGCGCCACGCATTAGATCGAGATTCCAGCGAAGTCGTGGGGCTGCTGGAAGATATGCGCCGCGCAACGAGGGGCGTGAAATCGCCTCGCCGTTCGCCGACTTCCACGCTGCGGCCACCGTCCCCGCGAACGCTTCGCCAGAGAGGATGGTAGAAATATGCGCCACGTCGTGGGGCTATTCTCAGCAGCCAATATCCAAGTCGGAGATAAAGAAGGCTGCCTTGAAATACACATGCTTCCTGATGCCATGCTTTATTGAGAGGATCACGCGCCATCGAAACAGTCATGGAGGAACGTATCGTCCACGCCGCTGCCGTGGCAGCGGTCTCCATATGGACAGCCCTTGCACTTCGAGCGCATGCCCAGTCTCCGCAATCTCCGGCGAGTTCTCTTACGGTCTTTACGATCACACGCACAACGGCAACGTCGCTGGCTGCAGAGTGGATCCAAGAAGGCCTCGTCCATCTCCAGCAGCACCAGCAGCAGCGAGAACCTCAGGAGTGTCAAGAGTCTCAGCAGTCAGAACACCACTGCGCCGAACAGCGCGATGCCGAGGCGTCGGAAGAGACAGTTTGGGATGACTGCAGCACCCGCGAGCAAGAGTCTGACGACGTTCCACCAGCAGAGTCCGGCGTGGAGCAGGAGCAGCAAGAGCAATACGCGGCTAGAGACATCTTAGTGACGAGGCCTGACGCGGATGGTGCCGACTGTAGCATCCACGAGCAGGAGGCAGACGAACCACCACCACCGATTCAATCTATGGCGCTAGAGTTGATTCGGTCGATCGCACACAGTGTCGCAAGCAGCGCCATTCAGCTCGCTCTGGCTCAGCTACTTGCAACAAGAGTAGTGAACGGCGACGATGACGCTTCTTACAGAGATCCCGCCGACTTGGAGTCGATGGCAACCGAGCGTTCCGCCTCGAAAGACAGTCCCCGGCGGTCCCCCACCACAGACACAACTTCAGTCACGCATCCGGATGTTCCAGTGGAAGCCGTGAGCGAGTCGCTGAGCGTCGTCGCGAGCCAGTTCGTCCGGTCGCTGCTGGACAACGCTATGCGCCATTGCAACACTGTCATTGCTATGCCGACCACCGCCATGGCAGAGGAGCCATCGCTATCGCCACCCCCATCGCCGTCACCAGTAGACTCAGTACCAACGCTTCCCTCACCGAGTCCACCACCACCAGCTAGTGACGCACCGCCGCCTCCCGGAAGCAGCGATCTCCCCACGCCCTCGGTCATTCTCGCAGCCGTCAAGCCACCCAAGCAGGGCAATCGCCGCCCTCAGCGAAAGCCGATCGCGCTGCCCACAATGCCGTCTCCCCCGCGTCTCGCACCAGTGCAACGACCGCCAAAGACAGCAGACCATCACCATCACCACATTCACCACCCGCAGGACCTTCTCCCCGTCGGTGGCCGAACGCCTCGCACGTCGCCGCGGCCAGTGTCCCACGACCACGAGTCGTTCCCTCAGTCGCCGCCGCGGCTGAGAAAACTGGAAGAGTACCTGGAATTGCACCCTGTGGACCGCGCCAAGCGAGTGTATCGTCCCCGACGACCGCGGCATGAACGACATCCGACGGGATCCCACGCATCAGTGCCTGTATCTCCCCGTGGATCCACGGGCGGCTACGATGCCGATCAAGAAGGAACTCATGACGATAAAGAGGACATAGAAGGCATGGTCCTGGCGCCTCCTCCACCACGCGTCAAGCTGGCTCCGCTCCGCGTTGCAGCGGTCCACCCGCAGCTGCCGCTGCCCACGACCAGTGGGGAGTCTTCCCACACGACCACCATAGTGGACCGACCGGATCGCCTGGGACTCCACAATAAACCGAAGAAACGCTCGGGCTATTGCCAGCAGTGCGGGTTCGAAGGCCGCTCCTGCAAAGTCAGCGACTGCCTCAAGCACCAGCCGCTGCGGTAGGAATCCAACACCGTACAACCATACGCACGTTTTCCAAATAATACTGCTGTAGCATGCATCTCCGTCATCCCCTCATCGAGGTACTAACTTAGTTCATCTCGTAAAGACCGTCGACTTCGAGCTCGCGGATCCGTGCGAGGTTGGCTTCGAGCACAGTCTTGTCCTTGTGGGTCAGCATGATGCTGCCCGGGGTCGTAAACATGTCGATGGTTCTCCGGATCATGTCGCCAGCGCCGACGAAAATCTCCTTCTTGAGAAAGGACGGAAACTGTTCAATCTCAGCGAGACCGGGCAGGCCCTTCAAGATGCCGTTCTGGTACGACACGAGCATGGCCTCACAGCCGTACTCGAGCAGCTTCGTTGGCTACAGAACACAAGAGAAGTCAGCCCCCTTCCTTCCTTTGTCCGCTTCTGGAATCCCAACCACCAAACGCACTCGTTCGGGCAGCTTCTCAAACGCCTCCACGTCCATGTAGCAGTCGATGGCCGCGTCCACTTGGTTGTAGCCCACGCACTTGTTGGCGATCGGCACCCACGCACCTTCGCCGCCGTGGCAGCGCGCGCCGACTTCAATCAGCACGGGCGACCCGCGGCAAAACTTAACTTCGCCATGGGCCGGACCGTTGCGGATCCCCAGCGCGTCTACAAAGAGGTACGCATACTCAGTCAGCCTGGCGTTCGCGCCTCCCCAATCTCCTCATCAGCGACACGTACCCAAGACCTTGAACTGGTAGTCAATCAGCTCGTTGATGACGCCCTCGGCAGGCATGATCGAGAGTCCAAAGTACACGAACGCGGCGTCGTTGACGCGGCGCTTGTCGTACTTCCAAATGGCAATCACCTTGTGGGCGCCGTTGCGGCTCACCGTGTCCACGACGTACTCGTCGCCCTCCAAATACTCCTGCAGCAAGACGGCGTTGTTCTCGATGCCCAAGCCGTTGATCTTGCCCAGGATACCATTGAACGTGCGCTCGGCTTCCTCGAGCGAAAAGCAGAGCACGACGTCTTCAGTGCCGGCGCTTTCGAGCGGCTTGAGCACGACCTCGAACGGGGTCGGCTTCAGATCGTGCTCGATAAACGCCTGGGCCTCGGCCCACGTCGTGGCCCGGACTTGCTTGACCGCGCGCACACCCGCACTGCGCAGCGTCTCGCCCATGAGGTACTTGTCTCGTCGTGCACTTGAGTGGTCCATGACGTTGCCATTGAGCCCGAGCGAATCCACCAAGAGATCTGCGAGCTTCACGCCCAACTCGGCGCCGGGCAGCACGGCGCACACGAGCTTGTCCTGCGCGTTGCGGCCCCCGACAATGGCGGCCGCTGCCTTCTTCACGGCCGCGACCGTGCGGTCAATCTTGCCTTCGTACGCGATGGTCGCGGCAAACGTGAGCGTCAGTCCCTCGGGCACCAAGCTCGCGACGTTTTCAATGTTCTCTAGCTTGTCGCTGTAGACGCAAATGCACTCGTAGCCGCGCGCCATGAGTGCGTGGGCCACGACGGCGCCCGTCGAAAACGGATCGACCACGACCACGACCTTCTTGGGCGCCGTCTCGACGCCACTCGGCTTCTCCGTCCACTCGTACAGTCCGTCGTGCTCGAGCTCGCGGATGCGCGCATAGTCGCGCTGCATCTGCTGCTCGTCGTCGTGGACCAGCAGCACACTGCCGGGCGTCGTAAACATGTCGATCGTGATCTCCAGGTCGTCGCCCTTGTGGACGTGGATCATCTTGGAGACGTACGACGGCATGGCCTCAATCTCCTTGAGCCCAGGGTACCCCACGAGCGTGCCGCGCGCGTACGACACGAGCATCGACTCGCAGCCAAACGCCTTGAGCTTGAGCGGCTACAACAAGAGACAATGAGTATAACCAACTCAATCCATAGAAACACGTAGGGACCCACACACGTACTCGCTGGGGAAGCGCGTCAAACGCGACGCCGTCAAAGTACGAGTCGAGCGTGCACTCGACCTGGTTGTACCCGATGCAGCGGTCCACAATGGGCAGGTACGTGCCTTCGCCACCGTGGCAGCGCGAGCCAATCTCGACGAGACACGGCTCGCCATTAACAAACTTGACTTCGGCGTGGCCCGGGCCGTGCACAATCTCCAGCGCGTCGAGCACTTGGAGCACGTAGTCGACAATGGCCGTGAGCACGTCGCCCGCCGCGGCGCGCAGCAATACGCCGTAGTACACAAACGGCGCGCCGTTCACGCTGCGCTTGTCATACTCCCACACGGCCACGACCTTGTGGACGCCACTGCGGCTCACCGTGTCCACGACGTACTCGGTACCGTGGAGGTATTCCTGCACGAGCGTGGCCGTGTTTTCGAGCCCGAGGCTGTTGATCTTGCCCTGGATATTGCCAAACGCGCGCTTGACGTCGTCGAGCGACGTGCAGAGCGACACGTCGTCGCTGCCGGCGCTCTCCACGGGCTTGACGATCACTTGGAACGGCGACGGCCGCAGCTCGTGCTCGATAAAGTCGACAATCTGCGACCACTTGGTCGCGGCGCACTGCTTGACGGCGCGCAGCCCGGCCGCGCGGATCTTTTCGCCCATGAGGAACTTGTTGCGGCGCGCCTCCGAGCCCGACGACTTGTTGGTCGTGAGCCCCATCGACTCAGAGAGCTTGTCGGCGAGCACGACGCCCGTCTCGGCCCCCGCGAGCACGCCAATGATCTCGAGGTTGGTCTCGAGCGCGTGCAGCGCCGCCTGCGTCGCGGCCAGCGCCTCGTCGCCCGTGTGCGAGCCGTCGTGGAAGAGGACGGCGCTGTACTCGTTTAAAAGACTGGCCGGGATGTGTTTGATGAGGTCCTTCATGACGTCGAGCGTGTCCGAGTAGAGGCAGACGCACGCGTAGCCGCGCGCGAGCACCTTCTGGCTCAGCGTCATGCCCGTGGAGAACGGATCAACGACCACGACGGCCTCGCGCCGCGGCTTGGGCAGCTCCGGCTCATCGTCCGCGGCCTCGGGGATGCGGTAGAGCGACCGCAGCGCGTCCACCGACTGGCGCTTTTCGCGCATGTTGAAATAGCGACGGTACAGCACGTCCGAGGCCGTGAGCAGCTGGGTCTGCTGCGCGCGCAGGCGCGGATCAAACGTCGCGGCGCGCTGCAGCGGGCGAAAGCCTGAGAGCGGCTGCGTGCTCGCGAGCGTGATGCTGCCGCGCGCCGCCGGCCGCAAGTGCACGCGCTCGTCAAAGGTCACGGCGCGCTGCTCGGGCGAGAGCGGCTTGAACGCGTCGGCTTCCTGAGCCGCCGGCGCCGCGGCCGCGGGTGGCGCCCGAGGGCTGCTGGCGGGGGACGCCTCCTTCGTCGAGGAATTGCCCATGGGGTAGCGGGGTAAGAAGGCAAACAAGATCTGGGCGCCAGCGAGCGAATGGGGAAGTGGGCGTAGCTCCTGGCTCGCGAAGGTTGAAGCGCCGGATGGAAGGAAGGAATGGTGTGACGTTTCCTGGAAAACGAAAAGTGTTTAAAACACGTGTTTCAAACTGGTGGTGGATTCCAGTTGGCGTTCTAGATCGCAGCATGGAGAGACTGACGGTTACGCCGTAGCTCTTCCGTCCAGTACGGTATCCGCAGCCATTGAGCGGAGACGAAAGGTTCTCTCTCTCTCTCTCTCTCTCTCTCTGCAGTGCTTCACTCAACGAGGCGATGGTTGTGCGCCAGTCGTTTGGCGGTGGGATCACTTGGGAAGATCGCGCGCTCTCGTTCGGAAAGATTCGGGGCTGAAACCATGGTCAACTCATCATGAGACAGACAGACAGACCACCCGATGATCCCAGCAACATGCAGGCACGGAGTCTGGGTTGGACTCCGAGTCGGAGGGGCGAAGCGACTGCACAGTCGGGACAGATCTGTGGAGAAGAAGTGTTGAACCATAGAAGAAGATCCGACTGCCCGTTGCCTTCACTCTTCACGCACCCAGATGATGCGACGAGCCCACTGACGCATGAGATTCCATGCCCACATGATGGGGCCCATCACCTCCTTTAAACCTACCGAGATCTAGGTTCATCATTAAACCTTGGGACGAATTACACCTTGGTTACACTAGGTTTAGATTCATCCTAAAACCCGGGTGTACAATACACCTAGATACACTAGGTTTAGTTTCTCTTCCCCTGTCAAAAATCTTGGCCCCCGAACAAGAACCATGGAGCTGGACGAGCAGGTCTTCCGCGACGACGCATTTGACGCGTACGCGTGGCTGGAGGAGGCCGTGATCGACCGCAACGGCCACGTGCCGGAGCTCACGGCGCTCGTGCCGCAGCTCGCGCTGCTCTCGCAGTCGCTCACGGCGTCGATTCATGGCACCCTCCACCAGCTCACGCTCGCAGGGCCGCAGCTGCAGGCGCAGCTCGACGCCATGCAGCGCGCCACGGCGCCGCTCGCGCAGCAGCTCGATAGCGTTGTGTCCAGCGCTGGCTCTTCTTCTTCGTCGTCGTCAGTGTCTGCCAGCGCATTGCGGCGGAAAGACAATGAGGAGCAAGATCTGCAGTACCTGCTCGAGCTGCACGAGGCCAAAGAGCGGCTCCAGAGCTGCTCCAAGGCACTCGTCGAGGCCGCACGCTGGGAAAAGAACGTGCGCGCGTGTGCGGCGTCCATTGATGCCATTGCGGCCAGCGACCACGACGATGTCGGTGAGCAAAACCCGACGAAACTGTCGCTCGCCGACCGCGTGCGCGAGATGCACAAGAGCCTCGCGATCCTCAAAGACATGCCCGGGGCCGACGACCGCGCGCGCACGCTGGAGCGGCTGTCGAGCCAGATCGAGCACTCGATCAAGCCCAAGCTCGACGAGTACTTGCAGGCGAATCCGCTGCCCGTGGCCAGCGTTCAGTTCTGCCGGGCCGTGCTCACGAGCATTGGCCGAGACGACCACGTGCTGCAGACCTACTGCCGCTGCCGACCCGCGCCGATCCACCGGCTCTGGTACTCGTACAACAGCAGCGCGTCGTCGTTCTCGTCGTGGCTCGGCGAGAGCTTCTACGCGGAAGTGCTGCGCATGGTGCAGCGCGAGGCCGAGCACGCGGGCGAGATCTTTGGCGCGGCGGACGCGCCGCTCGTGCTGGTCGCGCTCGTGGAAACCACGCTCGCGGCTCTGACCGAGTCGTTCCGCGACCGCGTGAAGAAGCCGTTTGCGCTCGAGGAGCTGCTGCGTGCGCACGAGACATCGTGCGCGTTCGTGAGCAGCGTCGCCAGGGCGATTCGCACGACGACGACGACGACGACGACGACGACCGTCGACCTGGTGCTGGACGACATGACGACCTCGAGTGAGCTGGCTGACCGCGTGCTCACGGCCGTGCTCGCGCCGTACCAGTCCATCTTCCGCGACTACGCGGCGCTCGCGGGCGACGCGCTGTCGCAGAGACTCGCGTCGCTCGTGCCGCGCTTTTCTCCGTCCGTGGAAGAAAGAAAGGACAAGGATGACGAAGACGAGGCCTTTGCCAGCGCGACCGGCGAGGAGAACGTGCTCGAGGCCTACGCGCTGCGCGTCGAGGACGTCTCGGCTGCGCTCTGGGCCGCCGTGGAGGACAGCGTGCGCGTCTGCTACGCGTTCAGCGCCGGTGCGCTCTTCCCGGACGCCGTGCGGGTCGTGGCGCTCGCCGTCGAGCAGCTCACGCAGCGGCTGAGCGCCGCGATGCCGGTGATCCGCCAGACGCTCGGGATCGGCACGGGAAGTAAGAGCGACGACCAGCGCACGACCGACTGGGGCCGGTTCCACGCGACGCTCGCACTGCTGCGCGCGTGTGGCACGCTGGAGCGCGACCTCGCGGGCGTCGAGTCGCGCCTGAGCGTGCGCATGCGCGAGCAAGTGCAGCGGCTCTATGCTGAACCCACCAGCGATGCCATGGGATCCTCTTCCAAGACTTCGCCACAGGCGACCACACGCAAGCACCTGCTCCAGCGGCGTCGGTCGGGAAGCCTCCACGTCGGCATGAGCAAAAGTGGTGTGTCGCTGTCGGCGTTGGCGCTGGAGCCGTCGCGGGTCGCGACGTCTGCCGTGCTGAAATGGCTCCAGGACGACCCCGAGAAGGAGAAGCTACTGACGTCGTTTGTGCAGGACCTCATGATGCCGCCTGCTTTGAATCACCACGAGACCAAGGTAGGGTCGACGATAGCTGGGCCTCACAGGCTGCTCCTAATGCACGTTCTCTCTCTTCTACTGTAGCTCTTTGCACAGGCCCACGCGTCGCTCTCGCGCTACACGCGCCACGTGCAGACGCTCGTGTATGAATCCGTCTTTGCGCCCATCGCCCACGTGCTGCAGTCGGTGCCTGCGCACGCGTGCTGGATCCAGCGCCCCGACGAGAGTCTAGGCGACCTCCCGACCTTTAGCACGCTGCCGCAAGAGTACATCACGGTGGTCGCCGACCTGCTGCTCTCGCTGCTGCCGCAACTCGAGCCGTTTGCCGAGAGCGCGAGTCTGCCCAAGGCCGCGGCGGCCTCGTACAACGCCCACAAGGTGTGCACGCGCGAGTGGGCGACGCTCGCGCAAGTGCTGCGGCTGTCGCCACGCGAACGCGACGCCTGCGAAGGCATCTTTGAGCTCTCTTCTTCCTTGTCGGAGGGTGGTGACGACGACGATCAGGACGACGGTGAGACGTCCGAGGCCGCGACCTTTGTGGACCTCTGGACGTCGGCGGTCGCGAGCGGCACGACCGCGGCGCTGGTCATGGCCGTGCTCAAGATCCCGTCGCTGTCGCCGCTAGGCGCCCAGCAATTGGAGGCCGACCTTCGGTACTTCCAGAACGTGCTGAACGCACTGAGCGGCGGCGCGAGCGACCGCAATTTCCTCATTCTCGGGCTGCAGCACGGGCTCGCAGTGCCGCTTAGCGAGTACCCACAGTTTGTCGAGACGCTGCGGAGCGAACACGCGACGGGCGACGACAGTGACGCGCCCGCGGACCGCGTCGTCGTGCTGCGTCTCCACGAGGCGCTGCTCACGAAGCGGCTGCACCACGACGAGGCACCGACGCCCCCCGCGGCGTCCACGCCGGACGCAGGCTCGACCGTGCAGTTTTACTAAGCGGGGATATGATATTAATACTATTAGGAAATACTTGAGTCGTACTACTACTTCTAAACTAACCTAGCACTATGTACTCGACCCAGACGACGCCGAGCGAAAGCTGTGGCTCTTGAGAGACGCAAAGAGGCGTCGCGGCCACACGTCGCGCTTCACGGCCCGCGGCAGCTCTTGGTCTTTCGCGAGCAGCATCGAGCCGCCACTGGCGGCCGCCGAAACTCGGCTTGTTCGGTGGGCCACGATCTCCTCCTGTCGCGTGGGCGACAACGAGGCTGACGCGGCGATCGCCTTGCGAATGGTGAGCGCCTCGACTTCGGCGTTGGCGATGCGCATGTAGGCGTCCGCACTGAGCCGCTCGCTCGAGTCGCTCGCGGGCACGTTGCCGTCGGTCGAGATGAAGGACGGCCGCTCCGTGTCGGGATCGAACCGGTCCGGTGCGTCCGGACGGTCTCCGTTACTCGTCGTCTTGTGCCGGTCTCCTGACGAGACGCCAACGACGTCGTACGGCAATGGCGACGACTGCGTGGAGCCGTCCCGGTCGCGGAGCAGTCGAGAAGACGACGACGACAGCGGCGACTCGGCGTGGTCGTCCGCCGTGTGGCGACGCAGCGAGGACGCGGCGACGCTGCGCTCGTAGCGCTTGGCAAACACGCCAAAGGCTCGGATCTGCGGCTCGCTCCACCGCACGTCGGCGGCCACGTCCGAGCAGAGCCACGGGTGTGTACAGACCTCGTCCATGGTGGGGGCTCGCATCGGGTCCTTTTCCAGCAGCTTGGTGAGCAGGTCCCGCGCCGCGCGACTGAGCGGCACGTCCTTGGGGAACGTGAGCTGTTCGTGGAGAACGCCCGCGCGAATCTCGTCGAGCGTGGCGTGGCCTCCAAACGGGAACGCACCGCAGAGCAGCACAAACATGGTCACGCCGAGCGACCACACGTCGATCTGCTGAGCGTGGGGCCAGTCGGCGACGCCGTCTTGCGGGCACTGCTGCAGCACGGCCGGCGGCAGGAACCGGAGACTGTGGCGGTCGTGCCACAGGAACTTGCCGCGGTGGACGCGGCTGCGGAACGTGAACTCGCGCCACGCGGCGGCGCGGCCGAAATCCACGAGCACGACGCGTGCGTCCGGCTCGAGATCGCTGTAGAGCAAGTGCTCGGGCCGGATCTCGCCGTGGACTATGCCGCGCGCGTGCATGAACTGAAGGGCCGACGCGGCGCTCGCAATGATGCGCGCGATCTCACGCTCCGTGACGCGGTACGGCGGCGGCGTCTGCGCCGAGAGATCGAGGTCGAGGTCGAGATCGACTGGCGAAACCGAGGGCGGAGAAGAAGCAGGAGAAGACGACGCGGCGATGCGGTGCATGACTTCGCCGCCGCGCGCGAGCTCGAACGCGATCTGGAACGTGCGGCGCGACGAGTAGACACCGTAGAGCCGCAGGACATTCGGGTGCGCGCCGACGCGAGAGATGATGTGGATCTCGTGGCGCAGGCGGCGCCGCGTCGCTTTGTTCTTGAGAATCGCCTTGTCAAAGACCTTGAGTGCCACGGCGTCGTGCGTGCGCACGTCGCGTGCCCGGTAGATGCCCGGCTCGACGGCGATGCCGCTCGTGCTGGCACGCAGTGCGAACGTCGCGTCTTCCGAGGCGTACGCATCGCTGTCTTCGTCCGTCTCGGTCGCTCGCGGGCGTCCGTCCGTGAGCAGCGGCACGAGCTCGTCGTAGAGCGCTGCCGCGAGCTGCCGCCTGGGGAGCACAACGGCAGTGGAGCAGGACGAGCCGGCACACGGACCCCACCACCACATATGAGTGCGTGTAGCTGGTCGCGAGAATAAGAAGTCGGCGAAGAAAATATGGAGAACCGCTGGAGAGTCGTAAGAACCTCCGGGTATCTCCCTGCAGCCAAGGGACCACCCCGTCGGGCCGTGGAGACGCGGCCGGTTCCGGAAATTCAAGGGGTGATATGATGCAGTGATTCAGTGATTCAGCGGAGGTGAGCTCATGGTAAACGCGCCTTTCCGACCAATCACACATCCGATGGATGATTTTCATCCAATGAGGGAATGTTCCGACCCTATTCTAGCCAATCACATGGATTCGTCGGCGGGTTCATGGGCTCGTTGTTTCAGGGATGGGAAAAAAGCGTTGTCGCAAAGAAAACGGCGGAAAGGACGGGCGGCCAATAATCTTCCACCTCAAGTGTGCGGTAAGCTCTGCCGCTCCATGGAAGGTTGGCTGCTGCGCTGTCGGCGGGGAGCCACGGGTGCAAACACCCGTCGTCCATGCTGGGGGGACCGTTTCCAGTAGCTTCGTGGGCAGGTTGGACCTGCGGGGGAGATGATGCAGCCGCAGTGGTGGCTGCAAACGGAAACGCCGCGTACAGCACAGCAGCGTAAACATGACCACACTTAGCGGCTGCACGTCCAGCGGCAGTGGCGTCTGGACAGAGGCGCGGTCCGTGTCGACCCGTCACGTGCGCGTTCGAAGGCGAGCCGACGCTGTAGAACCGGAGGGTGTTGGGGTGTGGGCCACACACTCAGAGGATGCGGACCTATGCCACGCCGCCTCGTTCTCGAACAGCGCCGTGTCCAAGACCCTGAGTGCCACGGCGTGCACGTCTCGAGCGCGGTCCATGCCGGGCGTGGCAGACATCGCTCTCGCTGATTCTGATTCCATCCAGCAGCGTTTACTACCTGTGGATAGCGGCGCGAGCTCATCGTAGAGCGCAACGGCACGCGCCGCACTACACCATTCTGATGGATATTGGTGGAATTTCCAACTGCGCCGGCGCTTTTAACAAGGACGTGTTTTTGACCAATCAAGACTCTCGTACTCCATTATAATCCAATCAATGCTTCGTAGAGACTCTTTTTTCAGCCAATCCGATGGGTTCGTGTCCAGTTCAACGGATCCATCTCCTTTCCACAAAGCCAGCGTAATCGCCCCAGGAGGTCCGACAACAGGGAGGCGCGTGGATCATGTCGCTGCACCCGCGGCGGCACCTAGAGAAGCTGCGGCGCGGCGAGCACATCGACGTCAACTCGGTGCTGGCGCTGTGCGAGCGCATGAAGGATCTACTGGTCGAGGACGACAATGTCGTGAGCGTGCGCTCGCCCGCGACCGTGTGCGGCGACATCCACGGCCAGTTTTTCGATCTGCTCGAGCTCTTCAACATGAGCGGGCAGGCGCCCGAGACGAGCTACATCTTCTTGGGGGACTTTGTGGACCGCGGCGCCATGAGCGTCGAGACCATCACGCTGCTCTGTGTGCTCAAGGTGTGCTACCCCGAGAACGTGACGCTGCTGCGCGGCAACCACGAGTCGCGCCAGACCACGCAGGTCTACGGGTTCCAGAAAGAGTGCATGCAAAAATACGACGGCGACACGCGCGTCTACAAGGCGTTTATGGACATGTTTGATTTCCTGCCGCTTGGTGCGCTCATCGACGAGCGGCTGCTCTGTCTCCACGGCGGGCTCAGTCCGGCGATCCACCAAATCGACCAGCTCCGCATGATCGACCGGTTCCAGGAGATCCCTGGCGACGGACCCTTTGCGCATATCGTGTGGTCCGACCCGGATCCCAAGAACCATGGCTTCCACATGGTGCGTATACCCATCTCGTCGTATCCCTTCACGTGAGACTGACTCACACGCTCTTTGACTAGTCGCCACGCGGTGCCGGCTACATGTTTGGCGAGGACGTGGTGGAAAAGTTTCTGCACCTCAACGGCCTCTCTCACATGAGCCGTGCGCACCAGCTCTGCATGGACGGCTACCAAGTGCTGTTCCGCGACACGTTCTCCACCGTGTGGAGCGCGCCCAATTACTGCCACCGCTTTGGGAACCTGGCCGCCGTCATGGCCGTGGACGACAACTTGGAGCGCAGTTACAAGACGTTCCACGAGGCGCGGCTCTCGCAGTCCATGACGTTTGACAAGCAGCCCCATTCCAACGACATGGTCGACGCAGGGTACTTTACGTGAGTAGACAGTCTCCCATAGGACTTAATACACTGACGCACACACCAGCACACGCCTTGTACTGTACATACGACTTAGTCAGCATGTTCCTCTCCCAACGCCCACCGCCCAATGACCTCAAGGTCAACGGCACGACAGCAGTCTTAAGACTCCGTGGGCGGTCAGTTCTATTGCTGGTGATGTGGTAGCAAACCCAAGGGGTTCTTTCGTAAGCGATACATCACCAGAACGAGCTCGTTGTTCTCGTTCTCGTCCATTGATGGCTGGTTCAAGTCGTGTACTTCGTCTTGATGCTCATTGGGTTGAACTCTTTGACATGGCACACAACGCAAACGCCACCAATGTATTGAAATTTACAGTGTATCTCGTCAGTCGTGGCGTGGCCGCTTCTTCTCTTTGCGGGCCTTGGACCGTTCCTTGTGCTGCTGCCGCGCGGCCTCGTACTCGACCGTGAGCTGCTCCATGCTCTTCTGCCTGACGCGCTTGAGCTTGGACTTGACAAACTTGTCCATCTCGTTGGCGTCGTGGTACACGAGCGACTGCGGGTGGTTGTACGTGTGGGCGTTCGCGACCATGAGCTTGACGTCGCTTTCAAAGTGATCATGGGAAGCATACAAATGCGCGTCAATCCGCGACTTGATGGTCCCGAGATCCATGGGCTGCTTAATGAAATCGTAATAGTCGGGATAGTCCTCGGCCGACGGTTTCTCCATAAACAGCTCGCACCGCAGGCGGCCCGTCGAGTCCGTGAGCTTGACCACACCGTCGTAAATCTTGCGGTGGAAATAGCCGAGCACTTTGCGCTCGCGACGCGACTCGTCGTCGTCTGCCAGGTCGTACGCCAGCTCACCCGCGCCACCGTCGTCACCACCCGTGACAGACGACGACTCGCGCCGACGCTTCGTACTCACGACTGGACTCTTCGTGGCGACCAGGGGGAGAACCGCAGGTGACGCCGTGGCGCTCTTCTTAATCTTTGCGGGTTTCTTCACTGGCTCGCCTTCTTCGTCCAAACCGTCTTCGCACATCTTGACAAACTCCGAGTCGGTATACTGGTCGCGATAACTCACTTCTTTGCGTTTGCGGCGGCTTCCATCGGGTTCGAGGTCGAAGTTCCAGTCCGGGTCGCGCTTCGAGCCGTCACCTGGACCACGGGCTGCTGCTGCTGCTCCGGCCGCCGTGTCGGCTTCCTTCAACCAATCGGGCACGTCCTTGTCGTTCATGAGCCGCGTGCGTGGAGTGTACGGCATGTTCATGCGCTTGCAGTGCTCGGCCCACTCGAGGTTCTCGCGCTTGAGACGCTCTGTGTCAAGTCGCTGGTACAGCACGAGCTCTTCATCCGTCAGTGCCATCATCTCGTTGATCTCATCGTCAAGCAACACGGTCGAGCCTTCTTCGCCTTCGCCATTGGCGGCGTTTGCTGCTTCCTCCGACTCCATCTTGATCAGACTTTCGAGCATCGCGCGGCGCTCGGCTTCCTTGGACCTATTGTTAAACTTGCCGGCCTCGACCACGAGATTGTTCATATTCATCTTGTCCGTCGCACGCGCCAAGATCTTTTCTTCGACTGGAGTATTGGTCACCAAGCGGAACACGCGCACTTCGTTCTTCTGGCCGATACGATGCGCACGGTCCTGCGCCTGCGCATCCATGGCCGGGTTCCAATCACTGTCGAAAATCACCACCGTGTCGGCCGTCGCCAAGTTCAGCCCGAGCCCACCGGCGCGCGTACTCAGCAAGAAGATGAAAAACGGCGAGTCCGGTGCGTTGAACATGAACATGCGCTGCTCGCGCTCGTCGGCGCTCGTCGAGCCGTCGAGCCGCAGGTAGCGGAAGCCACGGTAGTTGAAATAGTCTTCGAGCACGTGCATGAGCTGCGTCATCTGACTGAACATAAGTACGCGGTGGCCGGCGGCCTGGAGCTTGGGCAGCATGCGGTCGAGCAGCTCAAACTTGCCACTGGTACGCACAATATCGAAATCGAGCGGGTAACCGTTCGTTTGGAACAGGTACGGGTGATTACAGACCTTGCGGAGCTGCATGAGCACGTTCGAGAGACCTTTGGACGTGTACTTGGTCTTGCCCTTGGCCTCGCCATTCTCATCGCCGCCCGATTCCAACAGCAATGCACTGCCCTCTTGGATCCGGCGGTATAGGATCTTTTGCCATCCAGACAATTCACACTTGAGCACGCGCTCGACTTTGTCGGGCAACTGGTCCAGCACAGAGCTCTTCACACGGCGCAACAAGAACGGACGCAGCACTTGGTGGAGCCGATTGATGATGAGCATGCGCTCTTCGTCGGAGAGCTCATTGGTCTCTCCACTCCCGGAAAACTGCGCAAACGGTTTGCTGAACCACTGCTCGAACGTGTCGACCGACTCGAAAATGGTCGGCAGCAAGAAGTTGAGCAGCGCCCAAAGCTCGGGCAAGCTATTCTGGAGTGGTGTGCCCGTGAGCAGAAGGCGGTTCCGGGACGTGTACATCGTGCCAAGCGTCATGGCAAACTTGGACTGCGCATTCTTCATGCGATGGCCTTCGTCGACAATAATGTACTGCCAGTCGTACTTGCGCAAAATGTGTTTGTCCTTCATGATGTACTCGTAGGTCGTGAGGAGCACATTGAACTGGAAGCTCGCCATTTCGTGCTTGAAGATATCCTTGCGGGCTTGCGGCGCGCCCTTGTAAATTACCACGACGAGATCCGGCGCCCACTTTTTGAATTCATTGACCCAGTTGGAGAGTGTCGAAAGCGGCACGACAACTAGGAACGGTCCATGGTTGTGCTTGATCTCAAAGACATACGTCAATAGCGAGATGGATTGGATGGTCTTGCCCAACCCCATTTCATCGGCGAGGATCCCGTTGAGATGGTTGTCGTACAGCGACACCATCCACTGGAGACCGCGCAGCTGATACTCTTTGAGATCGCCACCGACGAGCATCATGGGCTGCCGTGGCAGTTCTCCCTTGGACGCGACCTCCAAGTAGTTGAGATCTTCTTCATCATCCCCGCTCTTCTTTTCTTCGTCTTCGTCTTCTTCGATAAACGCGTCGGTGCCCTCGGCCGACACGACATTGTGCTTGCGCTTGTGGTCCCGTACAAGCTTACGAATGCTATCCAAGTAGCTGTTGGTCTGCGAGAGCAGGTACGTGAGACGCTCGTTCTTGGCCTCGGCCACGAGCTTGCCGTACGCCTCCATGTCGTTGGCCTTGAGCGCCTTGAGACGGAGCTTTTCTTGACGGTCTTCTTCGCGCTCGGCCTTGGTGGCCTTGGCGTCGACAAACGCCTTGGCGGCCCGTGCCGACTTGGTCACTTGGGCCTTGACGTTCTTGTGGTAGGCAAAGAAATCCCGCGAATGGTTGAGGATCGTCTTGAGGTACAGTTGGTGCTCGGCGCGGCGCTGCTTCTCGAGCGCGACCGACTTTTTGCGTTTCTCCTTTTCGTCATGCTGGAGCTCGAGGCGCGACAGCGGACGCCGACGACGGAACGACTTGCGGTCGATGGCGACGGGCGGCTCGCCCACCAGCGCGAGGCGGTTCGTGTACGCCTTGCTCACGTGGCTGCGGAGCCGCTGCTGTAGTAGCACACAGCGCAGCACGCGGAGCGTCTCCTTCTCGGCGTCACTCAGCGTCGCGACATTGGCGGCTTCCAGCGTCTCGAGACTCGAGGTCAAAAACTGTTGCAGCGTGCGTAGATACCGCATCTTCATGGCCACGTCATTGAGGCCGAGCCACGGACTGCTAATGTTGTAGCCGCCAAACGCCGCGTTCGTCTTGCTCTCGAGGTCCACGAGGTCGCCGTCAAAGCACTCGGGCCCGAGATACAGCAGGTCTTTCGACGCGCGCGTCCAGCGCGGCTTGCGGTCCCGAATGTCGAGCACCACGGGCAGCGACACGTGCTGCTGCTTGGGCTGCGACGGGGACTGCGACTGCTTCGTGGGCGTCGTGCGCGCCGAGCTGGTGGACGCTGTCGATGAAGACGGCGGCGGCGTGCTGCTTCTTGACTTGGAGAGAGCGCTGCTGCTGGCGCCTCCCGTGACGGCGTCGTCCATCGCGAGACAGAGCTGCTTGTACGTGCGGATCTGCTCGTGGAGATGCTCGAGCTGCTTCTCCGTGAAGAGCAATTCGACCACGGCGTTGGTCTGCATGGCGGCCAGCTGCTGCGCCGGCGGCTGCCGCACGTCGGGCTTCTTCTGCATGAACGGGTTCGCAGTGACCGCAAGCGACGCGGACGTTGGCATGGCCAGGGGCGTTGGCTGGAGCGTCTGCGCCTGGGCCTGCGCCTGCGCCGCGAGTTGGCGCTGGCGCTGCAGCATGAGCTGATGCTGCTGCTGGAGCGTCGTCATCGAGTTGGCGCTGTTGGTTGTCGTGGCGTTGGCCTGCGCACTCGCGCTCGCGTTGGCGTTGGCGTTGGCGTTGGCCATGCGCTGCTGCAGCTGCTGCTGCTGGAACTGCCGCAGCAGCGTGATGATCTGCGCGTACTTTGGGTGGTGCGTCTGGTTCTCTCTCTTCATGCGCATGGCCGCCTCCATGAGCTTCTGCGCGTCCGCCGACGTGAGCTGCGCCGCCATCTTGGCGACCGGCGGCTGGCCGTTCATCGCGTTGGACGTTGGATGTTGGCGCGGATTCTCTTCCCCCCTGATCAGTCACACTCAAACAACCGCCAACGTTTCCCAACTTTTGGTTTGTTGTCATTGGGGGACGGATGAAAAACCTCAAAGATGAGGTTGTGATGTGATTCGCTGAAAGTTGAGTATGAGAGAGAAGTAGTATTTACGAGGAGGGAGTTGTAAAAAATCATTGTGGGAAGCTGTAAGAACGATTGTTCCATAAACTGCTGAGATACCGGTATCTCGGTCGGTTGCGTCGAACGAAAGTGAAACTCTCAAGATCGAAAGGTCTTTTCGGCGGAAGGCTCTGGGCAGCGCAGCGGCGCATTCGGCACAAAAGAGGCCAGCGCAGCTCGTCGGTGCAGTGTCACCACCTCGCTCTCCCCCCTTCCCCTTGCTCGGACGCTGCGGGAACCTCCACCGTCTCATTTCACTCCTGCCGCGGGCGCCGACATCGCACGCGAGTATCTATAGCGAGGCGACGGCCGTTGCGGACCGGGAAACTCCACAGCGAGGGTGTACAAACTCGACTGCCGTACACATCCATAAGCATATACACACCGACATCCAGTCGACATCAAGGGTGGTGAGCACGGCATGTTCCGGAAGAAAGCAGCAGATGAAAAGGTTGGGAGAGCCCTCACCAGTCTGTTTATGGAAGAACTCAGAGCATAACGTGTTGTTGTGTTTTGGCTGGCGTTCTAGGATCCTCCTTCAGAGGAGACATCTGCCCCAGCACCAGTCAGCACTGCAGCGATGCCGCGTGAACGCAAAACACACACACAGGACGACTTTGACCTCCTCGCGACTCTAGGTGCGTGAGTGCCAGGACGAAATTCCCGTGCTCCAGTGGTAGCTGACTCGTGTTCTTGCATGTGGACGCCTTCTCAGGCACGGGCACATTCGGTCGCGTACGCCTCGTGCGACTTCGAGAAACAGGGACATACCATGCGCTCAAGATTCTCAAGAAGAGCGAGATTCTCCGACTGCAGCAGCTCCACCATATCAAATGCGAGGTCGAGATCTTGAGCAAGATCGATCATCCCTTCATCGTGAGCTACAGCGGCCACTTCCAGGACGAGAAGCGGCTGTATCTCATCCTCGAGTACGTCCAGGGCGGCGAGCTGTTTTCGTATCTGCGTCGCCAGGGCCGGTTCCCCGACAACGTCTCGTGTTACTACTCGTCGCAACTCGTGCTCGCGCTGTCGTATCTGCACGCGCAGCATATCATCTATCGTGACTTGAAGCCCGAGAATCTGCTCATTACAGCAGACGGCGCGATCAAGATCACGGACTTTGGCTTTGCCAAGATCGTTGAAGATCGCACGTGGACATTGTGCGGGACACCCGAATACCTCGCGCCCGAGATCATTCAGAGCAAAGGCCACGGCAAGTCGGTTGACTGGTGGGCACTCGGCGTACTCATTTACGAGATGCTCGCAGGGTACCCGCCGTTCTATGACGAGAACCCCTTTGGCATATACCAGAAGATCCTCAATGGCAAGGTGGATTTCCCAAAGCACATCGACGCCAAGGCCAAGGACCTGATCAAGAAACTGCTGTCGCAAGACCGGACCAAGCGACTGGGTGCGTTTGCTTTTCTGTCCTTGAGGGGATGCAGCTCGGGACTGAATATCTGTGTGCTATTAATGTGCAGGCTGCTTGCGAGGCGGTTCGGACGATGTGAAAAAGCACAAGTACTTTGCGAAGGTCGATTGGGAGGCCGTGCTGCAGAAGCGCGAGGTGGCGCCGTACTTACCCCACGTGGGCGGCCCCGGCGACCACCAGAACTTCGACGAGTACCCCGACTCGCCCATAGACGACTCGTCCGTGCTCTACGGCGAAGACAAGGCCGCGTTCGAGGTGTTTGATACGTTCTAGAGACTTTGCTGCTCGTGCTTCTTTCTCTTCTTCTTGCTTTGGTCAGGGTGGTCCCATTCTATTTTATAGTACAACTACGATGCACTCTTGTTGCACCTTTTTTGTTGCTTTTGTGACTAGCACATTTTGCGTCCGCTGGAAGTCGCATACTCAGGGGAAAGGAGGAAAGGAAAATGAAAGGGGAAACAAGGGGAGTTTCCTCTCTCGCCAATGCTGCCGCGACTCGATTAACACCGGCACCATGCGCACTCCGTTAAGTTTAGCCGCCGTCCGTTCGGCGTGAAACTCCCGCCGGCGAAACAGCTTTACCCGCCGGTTGCTTATGCCTCTTCGTGCCGCACGGCTGGTAGTGTGGGGGGCAGCAGACATCCCCCTCCACGCGGCGCTTGCTCTGCTCGGGCCGTTCGTTTATGGCCGCCTCGCACACCAAAGTCTACGCCACCAGTGACGACGCGTCGCCGCCCGACTCCGCGCAGAGAATGCCGATGAAGCAGTCGATGGCCCAATGGGTGCGCCACTCGCGCCGCACGTTTCTGCGCCAGGTCGCGCGCCCGCTCCAGCGGCGATACCGACAGCTCCCGTGGGCCACGCGCGAGACCGCGTCGGTCGTCGTCACGCTCTACGGCGTCTTGTATATTCTGCTCAGTGTACCGCTGCGGGTCGGGTTCTTTTTCAACCCGATCACCCCGACGGCCACCGGCGGATGGACCCGTGAGCTCACGGTGCTGTCCGCACTGGACGTTGTGAGCGACGCGATCGGCGCCTTCAAGTTTCTCGAGTTCTACAGCGTTTGGCAGGACGCATTCTCGCTCCTGGCTCGATCGGTCAGCTTTGAGCTCGGCAAGAAAATGTCCAAGAAAACCCATGGCCACGTGGACAAGCCCAAGGTCTCGACGCGGAATCGCCAGGTCGGCAGCATCCACCGATCGAGCCAAACGCAGTGGACACTCGCGACGATCGTGCCGGCCGTTGTGGCCGCGTCGCAGGCCTCGGGTGTGAACCAGCATCGCAAGCGCATCGAACTGGTGCTCGAGATTGTGGCACTCCTGCCCATCGAACTCATCGCAGTGGCCACGCGCCAGTATAATCTGATCCACGTGCTGCGTGTGACCAAGCTCTGCCGTGCGTACCGCGTTCCGGATTGTCTCGACAAGCTCAGTCGGATATACGGCGAGCGCCGTTGGGTGCAGACCCTGTCACTCACTGGCATTTCGTCGCTGGTCCGCAATATCTCGGGCGGCGTGATGATGTGCCACTGGGTTGCATGCGGGTACATGTGGATCGCGCACTGGACGTGCGGCATCCACGTCGAGCTGTGTGATCCTGCTGTTGAGTCGACTTGGGTCATCAAAGACCGGCTTCTGGGGGCCTCTGTCACGCGCAAGTACGGCCGCGCGCTCTACTGGGCATCGCGTACGATGGTGATGCTCGGCTACGACGATGTCACACCGGTTTCCAACGGCGAAATTCTCTACGGACTCTTTGCCCAGCTCTTTGGTGCGATGCTGTCGACGTCACTTCTCGCGACGTTTCTATTCATTTTCCGGCATCGAGTGTCTCGACAAGGCGCTTTCAACACCCACGTTGACAATGCCAGAGAGTACATGAAGTCGCAGAACCTGCCTCGAGAAGTGCGGCACCAAGTGATTGCTTACTTCAGCTACGCGTGGGCGACGCACCATTCGCTGGACGGAGAAGAACCGCTGCATTTACTGCCGAAACATCTCGAGTCCAAGGTCGTGTACACACTCAAGGCCAGCCGCGTCAAGCAGGTGTGCTTTCTCATGCGGGAGAGCGTCGAGTTTATCAATTTGTTGGCGCTTCGTCTTGTGCATCGCGTGTACATCCCTAGCGACTCGATCATTGAGCCGAAAATCAACGCCAAGATGTTTTTCGTGATTCGCGGGACTGTCATCTTGTCTGCATTTGACGGATCAAGACCCAAGGAGTGTCAAACCGGCGATTTCTTTGCCGACTGCTGCTTGCTTTCCCCCGAAAAGTACGAAGAGAAGGCGGTCGCCAAGACATTTTGCGAACTGTACGTGCTCGAGAAAGCGGCATTCGACGAAGCGATCGCCCACTTTTACCGTGGCAAACACCAAGAAACCGTGGCTCGGATGGCTCAGACGTTCGAGAAATACGCGACCCAGTTGAGGAAAACGAAGAAGCTATTGGGTTTACGAGGGGCGGGGGACGACGGCGGTACTACGAGTACAAGCGATGCGTCATCCAAAGGCCCAAAACAAGTGATTGGATGGCGTCTTCCAGCCTCGCCGTTTCGTATTCACTGGGACATTGTGCGATTGCTCGCCATCATCTACGTCGCGTTCGAAGTGCCGTACTATATTGTGTTTATCTCGAATCACGACGCACAGAGAAACTTCCTCGTCCAGCTGGACCTTGGCGCTCGCTACACTGTGACACTGCTAGTTGAGATCTTCTTCGTGTGTGATTTCGTGCTGCGGTGCCGCTTCTTCGCGTATCTCGACCCCGACGTGATGATCACAATCGCTGATCCAGCCATGATCTTTTCCATCTACAAGCAACATGGGTTCTACCTCGATCTCATGGCCGTTCTGCCAGTGGCGCTAGCAATGGAGACGATGCAGGGCAGTACGGAGGACTACTCGTGGGTGTTTCGTGTCCTTCGAATGCTGCGTCTCCGCGACGTTCGCTATTTGGTCCAAGACATCAATGACTATTACGGCATCAGCTCGAAGATTCAGTTGATAGTGGGCTTGCTGCTTGGCGTAACGCTGACGCTCCACTTGGTTGCCTGCCTCTGGTTTGAAATGTCGTGGATTCCGCTGACGTGGGGGAAATCGGTTCAGCCGCAAAATGATCTGCTCGGTGTCACAAGACACAAGTGTCTCGAGATGGCCACGCTTCACGGAAGCTGCTCGTGGGTGCGCTACGACTGCTACGGGAACCTTGGTTTGGAGTTCCCATCTGAAGACCCGTCCTCGCGCTACCAGACAGTATTCGCGTACATTCGGTCAGTCTACTGGGCTGTCGTTGCGCTGACTGGCGTTGGATATGGAGACATCGCAGCCTTCTCCACAACCGAGAGCTATTTTGCTGCGTTCTGGATATACGTCAGTGGCGTCATCAACTTCGGCATCGTGGGTGCCATGTCGAGCACTATCTCAAACCTACTGGCTTCGCAGCACCACCATGTCGAGAAGCTTAACACTCTCAACTGTCTCATGGAGCAGTTGAAAATCACTGATTCGTTGCGAGGTGAGATTCGAAGGTTTTACCACCAGCAGTTCAAGACGCGCAAGAACGCGTATGAGTCCCAGTTGCTATTGCACTTACCGGATCAGCTCTGCTACAAGATTTCGTCCTTGCTGCACTCACAAGCAACGAAGCGCGTGCCACTCTTTGAGTGCGCGAGTCGGGAATTCTTGGAGGAAGTCACTGGGAAGTTTCGCCACCGCACATACCAAAACGGTGAAACGTTGTTCATCGAAGGCGACGTGTGCAAGGAGTTTATTGTGCTGAATCACGGCAGAGTGAACCTGTTTCGCCAGTCCCATTTCTCATGCCCAGTTGGCGCTTTGGTCGGTGGCGACTGCTACGGTGCGAGCGACTTCATGTTGAATCGACCGCACTCAATGACGGTCACTGCAGCCTCTTCTGTTCACGCCTCGGTCATGACGAAGGAACACTTTGATGTGATCTTACGGAAATTTGAGGATGAAATGATCGACATCGTAGCCGAAGCCCACGATGCTTGGCAGGAAGACATGGCACGGCTAAAGAAAATCACGGCAAACTTTGGCAAGGCGAAGCTCAAGACGCATTTACTCTCAACACCCAGTTTGTTCTCCCAGAGGGAACTCCACGTCGACACCAGCAGTCCAAGTCACGGAGGCGGCTGGAAATTGGCAATTTCGTTGCGGTTTTTTTCTTCGCGAGAGGCGGAAGCTGTGCGATCGCGAATCGTCGGCGTGTGGAACTTAGTGCTGACGTTCTGGAACATCTACAACGCGTTCAACATCGTCTTTCGCATCGCATTTCACGCCCATATCCAAGACTCATTCGCAAGCTTTCGAACCTTTGTCATCATCGACTTGGTGTGTGACGCCTACTACCTGGCCGACATTTACATGAAACTCTACTATATGGAGTGTGAAGAAGCCGGGCTCGACAATCTGTTCACTCGAGAAGAGTTCAGCGCTGCCTACCGATCAAGTCGCCGCTTGAAGCGCGATCTTCTTGCGTCGTTGCCACTCTACTACATGAAGCGTTCTGCGCCTCTCGCTTCGAGTCTGTGTCGGCTGCCGCGACTGCTTCGCTGTATCGACCTGTGGGCCTACATCGACGAAGCGATCATTCTCATCCAACAAACTTTCGCGTCCAAGAACATCTCGGCCTACCTCAGTCCGCTCAAGCTGCTCTTCTTCTTGTTGCTCGGTATCCACTATGCGGCGTGCGTCTTCTTCTTGATCTCCGAGTATGAGTGCGCCCACGAACATACCCACTGCTGGATAGCACACGATCACATCCTCCACCAGTACCACCACTCGCTCATGGCTCTCTATGTGCGCTGCTTCTATTGGGCGCTGACGTCGCTTACGCTGGTTGGGTCGCGCGAAATCGTGTCGAGGGGTGTCTTGGGCACAATCTGGGCGACTGTGACGTGCTTGTGCACGACGTTCATCATGGGTTTTATCCTTGGCGAGCTGTCGGAACTGATTCTGGACATGGGCAAGGAAGCGAAAGAGTACAAGGCTCGCATCGACAGCTTTGAGCACTTTGCAAAAGAGCACGGACTTGCCGAGGCGCTCCAGAATCGCGTTAGCTTCTTATTCAAGACCCAATTGGACCACGCCAAGGGCGGCCAGCTAGATGAAGCGGTGCAAGACATGTCGGCGAACCTCAAGCTGAAGCTCATGCACGAGATAAACGGATCGACGATCTCGGTTCTCCCGATCAGCCGTTTCTTGACAGGCGCGCAGATCAACAACCTTTCGCTGAGGCTCAAGACAGAGCTCTTCATCCCCGGAGACGACATTGTCGTCGAACATACGTTCGGTACCAGGATTTGCATCTTGCGCACCGGGTTAGCAGCAGTGTTCTGGTCGTCATCCGCCACCAGTGTCGCTCTTCTTTTGGAGGGATGTCTGTTCGGTGAAATTGGCTTCTTCCTCCCGGCTCAGCCGCGTACTGCGACCGTCAAAGCGACCATGTCGTGTGAGGTGTTGTACATTTCCAAGCATGCGTGGAATGAGTTGTGGAGTGAAAGTTCAGACGATAATCACGTACAGCAGTACGCACAGAGCTCGATTCTTGGCTGGGTCAAGGCACAGACGCTCTCCTATCAAGACGCGACTCTCAATGTCGCCAAGCGTACCAACCGTCTCCTTCTGCAGCGCAAAATCACGAAAAATCTAGAGGGAATGATGGCTCGTCCGCTGGAGAAAGCTGCCGTTTCCAAGCGCAACGTGGGTGTGAAGAAGAGGAGCTCGTTCCTGACACCAGAACGACGTGTCTTGGAGAAGAAGGCGAAGTATCTATTGTCGCGCGCGGACAAGTGCTCCAAGCAGCAGCAAACTGTGCTAGCCGACCACCGCAGCGGCACAGCGATCTCCTCCGTCTCGGTCAACTATGATCACGCCAAGCGGCACCAAGACAAACGGCATATTGGCGTCTCTGCGTCGGGCGGACCCCATGTAAAGCATGGGAAGGTGAAGCAGGGCCTCAAGACGATTGATCTCAATCCTGGTCAGTTCTTCGTGCATGTGAACCCCGTGAACAAACACGTGGCACCATTTCTCGATGACCACCATCTACGAACCTTGGAGAACGAGTGCTGGCAGCGATTTCGATACTTTGCGACGCTGGAGCACACGATCTCAGCTATGATGGAGGCACTGGAACCGCGGCATCACCCGCACCATGACAGCAAGGCATTCCTGGGTATCCACAAGGGGGCGACATGCCAAGACCTATTGCAATCCCAACGTGTTGATGACAGGAGCCGTCCAACGCAGAAGCCATGGTCGCGTCTCTATACTTCTCATACCGATGACTCTGTCCCATCACCACGTCAAACGGCCGCCGACTCTCAACGCCTGTTTACCGCGTCTCGTCCACCACCAACATCGGATTTCGTGCTGAAGCGACTCGAATCGAAGCCGTCCGGCCGCATGGTCCTCGCACGTGTAGCATCGTCCTCGACCGATCCGAGTCTCGGTTCCAACGCCGAGCGTGCAGCAATGCTGCGCCGCATGAAGCGGTGCCACTCGGTTCCGCACTTTGACAATAAGTACTTTGCAGCGGCCAAGCGCGAAGAAGAGGCCAAGATGCGGAAACGCCATGGCGCTGTGAGCGGGATCCAGAGTACGGGGTTAACTCAAGCGGATATTAATTTTGATATCTTGCAGCGCAGTCGTCGCCCGAAGTTGATCTCTTTGTATCGTCTCTACCGGTGGTTGCGGCAGTGGCGAGAAGGATCGGATAATCCTGACAATTACAACCGGCGGACTGGGAGCGATCAACGTGGCGGTGGCGCAAAGGTGAGGAGTGCCACATCCACGACAAGGTTAGCAACTGCTTTTCAAAGCCTCCGAGCGAGCGGGAAGAGCGAGACCAGCAAGAAATACTCGTCGACCCAACAACAGCAGCAGCGGCACGAGTCTCATGCACGCAGCGATGGAACTGCTGTTGCCTTCCAGGAGTTGGTGAGGAATTTGAGCAAAGCATGGGATCTCACAATGCTTATGATCGCCCTCTACCACGCAATCGTCACGCCTCTGAAGGTCTGCTTTCGACATGATCTGCAACACCTCGGCGGACTCAAGAACTGGTCTGCATGCGAATATTTCACGGACGTACTGTGCGTGATCGATGTTGCGCAGCGTGTACGGCGGTCCCGCGCACAGTTGGAGCACAACCAAATGACTCGCCGTGGCCACAGGAGCCACCACAGCCGACTCGCGTCTGCCATTCTCACAAGGACGTCCCAGGCCATCCCCCAGTATGATGGGTTTGCGTTGGATATCGTTACCATCTGCCCGCTTGAGCTCTTTGTGTTTGCTCTTGAGGGCGTCGCGGAGTGGAACCATCTCCCGTACGGAGAGAAGTGGGTTCGCCTGAGTTTCTTTCGACTCAACAAAGTGCTTTGCTCCCGTCACATCGAGCATCTGTCGGAAAACATCTTCCAGTACGCCGTCTACGATCTCAAGCTTCCGATCGCCGAAGCCATGCTCTACTTTAACCGCTCACTCGCGTCGTTCGTCTTGATGGGCCACTGGATGGCGTGCGCGTGGTATGCCGTCAGCGAGCAAGCTAACGACTTGTACCCATCGTCGTGGACTTCGTTCCCCGGCATGCTACCTTACGCCGCCGGCTACTCGTCTCATTCGCCGACTCCAGTCCCGACTTCTTCTTCCGGCCACCGCTTGCTGTCCAGTAGTTCCATGAGCAGCTCGTCAGATCTTCGCGCCATTTCGCTGGCGCGGAAATACTTGCGGTCGATGCACTTTGCGTTCTGCTCGATCACGACGCTCTGGTACGGAGACATATCGTCGCTCAACCTGCTCGAGCTGCTGGTCGAGATGCTGTTCATCTTGATGAGCATCTATATCTACGGCGTCTTGGTCGGCGCGCAGGGCGAGCTGCTCGAGGCGTACTCGAAGCGAGAGGCGGTGTTTGAGCAGAACCTGAGCGAACTGCAGCACTACTTGATCCAGAACAACGTCCCCAAGATGCTCAAGAAGCAGATCAAGCAGTACTACGCGTCCATGTGGCGGCGCCGCAATGGCGAAGAAGAGTTTGCGGCCATCGCGGGCATCTCGCGCGCGCTTCACAAAGACGTCGTGTATGCCACGCTCCATTCATTCGCGTCTAAAGTAGCCATCTTCCGCTCGCTCGACATGCATTTCCTGCGCGCACTGCTCGTAAAGCTGCAGTACGTTGTCTGCAGTGAGGACGAAGAGGTCGTGATCCGCGGAGACGTCGATCGATCTATGTATTTCATCTCGGAGGGGCGTATTCTCGTCAAACACGACAAGTCGGAATGCACGAAAGAGACGGGCGAGTTTTTCGGCGAGCTCGCGTTGCTCTACGGCATTCCGCGTGGCGAGACGTGCATCGCGCTGACTGTCTCGGAATTGTACCGACTCGACGCGCCGCCGTACGAGGAGCTGCTGCTGGAATTCCCCGAGTTTCGTGCCAAGAACCGCGCCGAGTGGACGACCGCCGAGCCGCCGTCATCGGCACTGGCATCGGCGCTCCCCTCGCAGTCCTTGAGCGCGGCCGTGCAGACGCTGCTTGGTGGCAAGGGCGACGTAGCAGTCAGCGCCTCAGCGATCCTCGACGAAGAAGTCGCGCAGTCGTTTGTGTACAAGGCGACCATGGAGATGCTCGCGCACTGTCGCGATGTGGATTCCCTGCAGGCCAAGTATATCATTGCCCGCGCCAAGTTGGGTGCGCGCAAACAGCTGAAGCAGACCATGGGCATCGAGACGGCCCGTGGCGTAGGAGACGCCGCCGACGACGGCGAGGATCTGCTGGGGCTCTCGGACGGTGACGCCAGCAGTCGGCCGCAGTCCCCGATTGCCACCAGTAGGCGACGGCGCCGCCGCAGTCTCATGCGGACGGACGTCCAGGCGTTCACGCCGCGAACACAGAGTTTCGTGGACGAGGCCACGTAGGCGAGAAAACAACAAAGGATTAAGATGCCCAGGTGCAAGGAAAGCGTCCACGATAGTTAGTATATAGGCATGCAAAAAAGTGAAGTCTACGGCCGACAGAGCTACGCAATCTCCATGGCGCCGCCAGTGCCCCCGCCGTCGGCGTCAGCTGCGGGGGCCTGTGGAGTTTCGACGGGTTGCTGCTGCAGCACGGCGCGGGTCTTGCGCAAGTTCTTCTTCATCTTCTCAAACAGCCGTTGGTCGGCGCGCGAGACGGACGGGAAGACGGTTTCAAAGGCCTGCACAAAGTGGTGCTGCTTGATAGTCAAGTCACCGAGAGTCTCTGTCGCCGTCGAGAGATCCCCCAGCTCGCGCAACGCGGCGATGCCGGCCTCCCGAGCAAGCGCCGAGAGATCGGCGCCGCTGAAGCCGTCGCATCGCGCGTCCATCGCGATTTGCTCCAAGTCGACAGTCGCATCAAGCCGCGACTTGGTCGTGACCGTCTTCAAGATCGCGAGGCGATCGCTCGCGACCGGTAGCGGCACGTAGAGCAGCTTGTCGAGCCGTCCAGGACGCAGCATGGCCGGGTCGATGATATCCGGTCGGTTGGTCGCGGCAATCACAAACACATTGCGACGCGCGTCGAGTCCGTCCATCTCGGTCAGCAACTGGTTCACGACGCGCTCGGTCACGCCGTTGCCCGAGTCGCCGCCGCCGCCGTTGGCACGGCGAGGACACAGCGCGTCGAGCTCGTCAAAGAAGACGACACAGGGAGACGACGCACGCGCGCGCTGAAACACTTGGCGCACGGCGCGCTCCGACTCGCCGACGTACTTGTCGAGCAGCTCGGGGCCCTTGATGCTGATAAAGTTGGCGCCGCTCTCATTGGCAATGGCCTTGGCCAGCAACGTCTTACCGCAGCCCGGCGGACCGTAGAGCAGCACCCCGGCGGGCATGGAGAGTCCGAGTGCCGCGAACCGCTCGGGGTGCTGGATCGGCTGCAAGATGGAGAGCACGAGCTCTTCGCGCACGGACGCGAGCGCGCCAATGTCGCTCCACGAGACGTCGGGGATGGTCGCAAAGCCTTCGCGCTTGGCGCTCGGCTGCACTTTGGTGATGGCTTGGAGAAAATCAGCCATCGTGATGCTCAGCGGCGCGAGCTGCTGCGGCGTGAAGGGCGTCACTTGCGCGCGGATCGAGTCGGCCGTGGTTGCGGCGTCTTCCTCGGCGTCTTGAGCGGCCTCGCTCGTGTTGACCCGCTTCTCGTCGTCGTCTTCTTTTTGCTGCGTGAGCATACTGGAAAAGATGCGGTTCACGGCGATCACGGCGGCTTCCTTCGTGAGCGAGACGAGGTCGGCGCCGACAAAGCCCGGCGTCTTGCGCGCCACGAGCGCAAAGTCAAAGTCGCCCGCGAGCTTCATCTTCGACGCGAGCACCGTGAGGATGCGCGCGCGCGCCTGCTCGTCGGGAATGCCCAGACAAATCTCGCGGTCGAATCGTCCGGCGCGACGCAGCGCCGAGTCGAGCGCGTCCGGTCGGTTGGTCGCGCCGATGATGAGCACGGGCTTGCCGCCCGTATTGGCCAGACTCAGCGCGTCGGTCGACGTGAGCAGCTGCGCGACAATGCGCTTCTCCATGCCGCGCTGCGACGTCTCGCGCTTGGGCGTGATGGCGTCGATCTCGTCGATGAAAATGATGGACGGCGCGTTCGCGACGGCCTCGTCAAAGAGCTCGCGCAGCTTTTGCTCCGACTCGCCCGACATGCCCGAGACGATCTCGGGCGCCGAGATCTTCAAAAAGCACGCGCCGCTCTCGCCCGCGATCGCGTTGGCCAGCATGGTCTTGCCCGTGCCCGGCGGCCCGTGGAGCAAGATACCGCGCGGCGGCTCGACGCCCAAGTGGAGATAGACCTCGGGGTGCGTCAGCGGGTACTCAATGAGCTCCTTGACCTCTTGGAGAATGGCGTTCACGCCGCCGAAGTCCGAGTACCGCGTCGTCGGTCGCGACACGATAAAGCCCTTGGCATCGCCGTCGGCCGAGGGCTCGGTCGCCTCGCGTCGGCGGACCTTGGCTTTCTTAGTCGAGCTCGGCTTGTCGGTCGCCTCGGGCGTCTGCTGCGCGGCCGCATAGTTCTTGCGGATCGCGTGGTTGAGAGAATTGGACGCCTGGCTCAGCGCGGCCTGCGCCTCCAATTCGACGGCCATGCGCTCGTCCTCGTCGTCCTCGTCGTCGCGCGCGCGCTTGGCCGCGGACGCATTATTGCCATTATTGCCATTATTGTCCTGGGCCTTCTTGAGCACTTTGCCCACAATCTTCTTGAGCACGGTCTGCGGCTTGCGCTGGTACTCCATGTACGTCTCCCGCAGGTGCGCCACGACCGTGTCTTCGCCCGGACGCACGCCGCGGTCGTCGCACTCGCGCAGGAAGCGCCGCACGTGGAAGCTCACCTTGGCCTCCATCGGCTCTCTGCTTCTGACCAGCCAAACTGAGGACCCCGTTACTTACCGGAATACGAAACATACGTGTTCCGTTTAAGTTAACCAGGTCCATATCGCGATGTGGACCAGCATCAACGGTCGATATGGACCATAGACAGATGGCTACACTGTGATCTCTTGAAGAGACCCTCATCCAGCGACTCGCGGCGACCGCACATGCCTTTGCCAAGCATAGTCAAGAGGTGAGGACGACCACACCACGTCCATGGTGTAGCGGCTCAGAAGACACTGTTTCGAGCGCTGGTGTTCAGAAATGCCAGCATTGGATGGCGCCCTGCGCGATCCACTTTGATCGCAGCAGCTAACGCGAACTGCTTCGTACGAAGTACCCACAACGTGTCCAATACTATTGATATCTCCCGTGATCCCCTTACATCCCACAGTTGACTATTGCGGGGATACGCGCACGTGTGATTCTCTTTCAGTCGCGGTTTGCGCCCGAGCCCCAAGACGAAGATGACCTCGTCTGACGAGACTGCTCAGCGCGTGAACGACCTCCCATCCCCCCCTCCCGCTCTCGCGCGCCACGCCAAGCCGCTGACAAAGTCAACGATGCGATTGCTGCGAGCCGTGGACGCGCACAAATCGTACGCGAGCTACACGCGAGAGGGGCAACATCGCGATGTCTGACATAAACGCGAGAGCAATTTGACGTCGAGACGCGGTTTCACGAATTGGCGCGGATGTACCAGGCCAACACGTTTACTGCGAGCACCACCCAGTACAAGCTCATGGTCAAGCTAGCGGCCGACACGAGACGCTGCGGGAGTGCAGGCTACAGGCAGCGCTTCCGCCGTTGTGCCCGAGACGCTGTTGCTGGCGGTAGCGATGATGGCGACCACGGACCACAACCCGACGCTGTTCGTGGATCCACCAACTATCTCCGTGAGTGTAACCAAGAACAAGAAGCACGATCGCCGCGAAAGGGCCACAAAGCGATGCCGATGGGCGGTGTGGACGAGCACCAAGACGCGAGTGACGAGCAGTCTGTCGGCTTGCTGCTCAAGTATTCGCCGCACCTCGCCGGGCCCAAGTCGAACGCCTGGGCGTCTGCCGCCGATGAGCTAGCACCCACGAATGTATGCGGGCGTAATGCGCAAGGACTCGGCGCTCGCTTTCGGTGCCTCAAGAACGCGATCGAGTCATCATCAGCGACTGCGGACGAAGATGACGCCTGCTCTGGAGAAGAAATTGCAGGAGTATTGCAAGCCCACGAACGTCCCGCGATGAACTGGTCACCGCACTGTTGCGCTTCTGGCGCACGTCGAGAAGAATCTGCACCGCGAACTCGAGCACGTGCACGACGAGGCGATGGAGCATGAAGCCAACTGGAAGCGACGTCTCGCGACGGCCGAACGCATGGTGGAGAAGCGACTTGCAATCCTGACCAAGCTGACCTAGAAGGCACAGAAAACGCGATCGATGGGGCGAATGAAGCGTGATGGATCAGGTTTTGCATGGGGTCGTGGGGGTTCCTTTCTCACGTGATAACTTCATGTATTGATCGATTGGTTCCCTGGCCTTGGGAATGTCGTCTCTGTTGAGAGCTGCCACGTCTCCAAGATCTTGCCGTCGACGAAGCGGGCGATTCGAGGACAGGAACAAAGACGAGCTGCCCACTTAAAGTCGACGCCACGGATTCTGTAGTTGGTCAAAGCCGAATGCCTCCGGTTGTGAACAGTTTCTCGCAGCTAGATGAGACGCCGAGCGCTTTCCAACCGCTGCCGCTGCACGTAAAGCTCTCGACGCCTTCGAAAGCTGCGAATATTGCCGCGTGGGCGTAGTACAAGACTACTTCAAGCTCTTGGCCTTTTTGATGATGTAGTCAATCTGGACCCAGCTCGTATTCTCCATGCGCGAGACTATGTCAATGATGGACCGAAACCGTGACTCGTCGGCGCGCAGTACGGTGCTCACGACGACCCATTCGCGACGGTTCACCTGTCGGTACTCGGGATAGTCTTGGAGCAACGCCTCATACGCGTGCCACTCGAGCACGTAGAGCAGAGACATCCCGAGCGACGAGCACGTCGCGGACCGCGGGATCCCGTACAAAAGCGAGAGCTCGCCAAAGAAATCGCCCTCCTCCTTGACGAGCTGGAATCCCTTGCCCTCAACAATGATCTTGCCACGTGCAATGAAATACATGCTGCGGTCCACATCGCCCTTGCACACGACGGGTTCATTGGGCGAGCAGATCACATTCCTTAGACACGTCAGCAGCGCACGCAAAAAGCACTCGTCGCACGTGCGGAGAATGGACACTTTGGAAGCGAAACTCCGCAGCGTGTACTGCGCAATGTCCTCGATCAGCAGCGTTGAGAGTCCGTCGACTCCCTCAAAGTCACCATGCCCGTGGAACCGCAGCCACGTGTTCATGTAATACATCTTGAGGCGATGCCGCATGACGCGCGGCACATTGTTGCTCTTGAGGTAGTAGTAGAGCTCGGTGAGATTCTGCTCAAACTGCATGCGGTGCTTGTACGTGGCCTCCAAGTGCTCGCTGTGCGCGCCGACCACCATGCCAAACACGAAAATGCTGAGGAGAATCACGCCAATCTCGGCGACTGTCTCGAGCACATTGCTGGATGCAATGTCACCAAAGAATACGGTCGTGATCGAGCCGGCCGCGAAATGGGCAGCGCGCAAGTACCGCCGCGCGTAGGGAATGTCTTCGAGAGAGGTGAACTCGTCCATCGCGAGCATGCGCGCCGTCGAGAGCCAGGACGTCGGCGAGTGCTCGTACGCGTACAGACTCACGCGGTACCACACGCACGCGATCCAGTGACCGGCAAGCAGGTATGCACCAATCGACCGTATGAAACGCAGCGTGCGATCGCGGATCGGCAAGTTGAGATCGTACGCTAGAAACTGCGCGAGCCTTTCGCTGGCGGCTTTGGCTTGATAGATGCGAAAGATCTTGTTGAACTGGAACAGCGACAAGTAGTACCACATTGCGTGCGACAGCGTGGCCAGCTGCGGAAAGAAAAGCAGCCACTCAAACGGCACGGCCGCAAACACGTCCAGTGCGAACTGCGCCGAGACGCGAGGTAGAAGTCTTCTCAGTCCACGCGGAATCGCTGTGGGGAACTGCCGCGATGACTCGCCGGTTGTCTCCATCACGCTCTTGAATGTCGTGTACTTAAGCACCAGGTCGACGACACAGAAAACGTCCATTAGACACGCGCACATAATCCAGCTCAATAGGCTATGGCTGGTCGTGATATCGTGGGTCTTGGTCCGAGAGGCGAAGGCAATGAGGTAAGGAAGCACGATCGCGTATACCACGGCGATCAATACCACGACACACTGCCAGACACGATACCCGCGAGATACAAGGTCGAAAAAGACCTCGCCTTCGTTCTGCTCGAGAGGCGGACCCTTGGACTCACGCCGCATTGTTGGAAAGGTTTTGAGAGAATAGCGGTGTCTGGAACTGGTCCTGCGGGAACGCCCGAACCAGAGCAAACTGGGGAGGCCCTGAATCAATGGAGAGGCTATCATGCACTTCTTGGTGCGCTGCCACCACTTGTACACACGAAACAAATAAAAGAGCTCGGGTCGATGCGCTTGCCGTGACACGTGGATCGCGAGTTGCAGTTTGCTGTCATAATCCCTCACGTTGGACGCGCGGAGTTCTTCGCGGACCATGTCGGCAAACTGTCGGTCAAAAATTGGCAGCGACTGTGTTCGTTTCAATAGTCTTCGCCGTTGCACAGCGCCTCGTCCGGTCGGTAGATCTTCGGTCGTTCGTGCCAAGTCCTTTTCCTCCCATCGTAGCATCGTTCTCCCATTATGGGGATTGGCACACGAAACAGAGTCGTCCAACATTTGGTAGTTCGCGAGGAACCGCATCCCATCGGTTGTCACGCCGTCGTGGCGGGACGAATTGAGCGACCCGCGCTGTGAATCCCTGGTGTCGCCACCGTACGGAGTCGATCCTCTCAGGGAGCTCTTTCGACACGCGAGCACCGAAAATTTTCTGGATCGATCCACTGCGACGGCCTTTGCTTCCAGTATCGTCGAGGCTAGCATGCTGCCTTTGCGCTCTGGCTGGACAGGCAGAGGCCACTCCGCACAAGTGGGCGAGACAATGCTGTCTGACATGAGAAGAGACACCTTGTATCGGCGCCAGCACTCGTCTTCCATGTCCTGCAACTGACGAAGGCTGTAGAAATCCCGCAGTTCGTCGGCCACCGGAAAGAGCTGTTGCATGGTGTTATTCTTCATCATCGTCGATCTGAGAAGCGGAAGCTGCTGAGTCAATGCAGGTGCCACAGTCGCTCCGTTTGGTGACCTGGAAACTTTCACTGCGCTGTGGGTGTTGGTGCCCTCTGTCGCCACATATACGCGTCGCGCCCCACGCTGGCCATGGAATGTACCCCCGCCTAGGGTCTTCACCACGTGTCTCAAGCTATCGCTTGTGCTGGTGGATCGAGAACCAGCGATTCCATTCTTCTGGCTGCCTTGGCGCAGCAGCAAGCGCAACACATGCTCTTCCTGGCCTCTGGAGGAATGTCCACCATTCATCGTGCTCGGCGATCTGCTAAGTACAGTGGTGCACTTGATGTCCTTGACAATCTCGACAGCCATGATGTTGTACCCTTGCAGGCACTGCTTCACCCATTTCACGAGCACGCGCTCGGTGTTTTGTCGCTCTTCCCTATCGCAGGACGCCATCAAGCTCTCCCATGCACCACGATCCACAACAAGCACCTCCACCGAGATTATCGCCTGCACGGAGGCGATGCGTTTAGTGCCTTTGAGAAAGAACGCGACTTCCCCGAAGAGACTGCCTTCTGACAATGTGGCCACGGCCGTGCCTGTACATTTCCACATCACCATGGCGCTTCCCTTCTTGAGAATGTAGAGTTTGTGGCCTGGGTCACCCTCCACCGCCACGTTGTCTCCGGGAATGTAAAGCTCAGACTTCAGCCGGACCGCGAGTCCGCGCAGCAGCCCACTCGACAAATACGGGGCAATACACAGCCCACGCAAGATGTCGCCGTGTAGATCCATCATGAGCTGCATCTTGAGGTTCTTGGATAAATCGTGAAACGTCTCGTATATGTCCAGTCCCTTCCAGTGGTCGTGCTTAAGCTTCAGGTAATGGACCACGCGCGTGCGCACCAACGCCGGGAGGTTGTGATCCTGGGCAAACTGTTCAAAGCTGGATTCACGCTCGTGGAGTTCCTTTTTGGCCTTGTCCATCTCCAAAATCATGTCGGACAGCTCGCCGACGATATGGCCGACCACAAACGTACAGCACAGGCACGTGGTGCTGGCGAACAACGTCCCGGGCACGTCGAGCGGCACGATCTCGCGCGACCCGACCAGCGTCAGTGTCGTGAGTGCCCAATAGTAGCCGCGTAGGTACAGCACCGCCACGCTGCCGTGGGCTTCGTGGACGACATGGTCATGGTGGATCCATGACTTGTCATTCTGGTCCATGGTCGAGATCCAGTAGAACACGCACGCGCAAAAGTGCGCCGAGAAGAGCAGGATCAGCACGAGCTTAAACGGCGCCAAGTACGCCGAAATATCTTCGACCAGCGTAACGCGTTGCTGGAGACGTACGATGAGCGAGTCGATGGCCTCGGGAATCTGGCGAATACGTAGCAACCGTGGCACACGCAACACGCTCGCCAAGAAGTAATTCTCGCCAAAGTAATACAGCGGCAGCAAACTCCAGAGATCTTGCTTGAGGAGATGCTGCGCGTAGTTGGCATTGGTCTCAGTGCGCGTGAGAATATTACTGAGCCCGCTGTCGCACTCGAAATAGTACAGCTTGGCCACGATATCGGACGCAAGCAACGCGTCCCCGAAGAGGTCAGACAAAATCAGTAGATGTCGGCCGCTCTCAAGGCGTGTATTCGAGAGGAACGGAATCCGGAACGTGATCTGGAATGCGAAATAAATGTCGACCAGGATAATGAGCAGATCCCAGTAAAAGCGAATCTGCGACTTGCGGTGCTGTTGAGCAGACGTGAGTTCTTTTGTTTCCACCACCATGCTGGTGCATCGATCTGTGCATCGACGCAGTCGATCGCGTGTGAGTATATTGTCGCAGATCGCATCCAATGCGCGCGCTTCGGCCTCGAACAGTTCCAGCGCGGCCTCAGTCAGAGCCGCCACTTCGTTGGGGTACTTGGCTTCGATGGCCACGCGGAATAACGGATACGAAATCGCAGATACTTCGACAACCGTTGTCGCGATCGCGCGCGTTGCACTCTTGACGCGCAGCATCATCTCCGACACGCCACAACAAGAACCGGGCCTAACCGCCCCAACGGGGATTTTCTTGCCCACGCGCTTGCAAAACACATTGCCTCGTCCGCTCACGACCACAAGTATCTCGTCGCAGATCGCGCTATCTTGTGTGAGGAAATCACCGCGCTGGTATACGGCGCGTCGGAAAAGTCCCGTGAGATCATGGAGCAAGTGCTCCTGACCAAAATCGACAAACAGCCTGAGCTTTGTGATCGACTCGGCGTGGAGTGTCAGCGAGATGCGATGGCGTAGCTGCTGCGGCAGCCGCGCGAGAAGCTTGGCTTCGGACGCGACCTTTTGGATATAGTACTGCTGATGGTAGAAGCGACGAATCTGGTGGCGCACGTCGTCCGAGATCTTGTAGTGGGCCAGGACCGTGTTCATGAGGTTCATCTTCTCCATGTGGTGGCGACTCCCTGCAGTTAGGTTGGAGAGCAGGTTCGACATGGCCGCCACCACGGCGTAGTTGATGATACCTCCGAAAAAAACCCACAGCGCCGCGAATAAGCTTTCGATCGTCGAAAACGCGACGATATCCCCGTACCCGACCGTCGTGAGCGCGACGATAGCCCAGTAAATCGACCGCAAGTACGCAAACTTGCTCGTGTAGATATCTTCTGACAAGCCCGAGGAAGAAGGAGAGAGGTGCCGGTGATGAGTGGTACTAGTCGCTGCTGCTGGGGTGCTCATATCCCACGGAAACCTCAGGCCAATTTGTCCGTACGCATCAAAGAGAGCCCAAGAGCAGTTGCCATGCACCGCCGCGAGTCGCAGGCAGCCGGAGCGCGTGGTGGTCTTGGCTTCGTGGGCGTCAAAGTGGTGTTCGGACATGCTAAGCCGCGCCATGAGAAACCAAAGACAGCCGGTCAAGTGGATCGACAGTGTGACGGCGAGAACCAACGTGATCGCGGTTTGCACTTTGGAGCTGAGGCGGCGCAGGTGCGCCATATCACGGATCGCCGTCGGGAGATGGCGCAGCCGCAGCAAGCGTACGAGTCGAAACGCCGCGCCGAACAGCATCCATTGCGTCTCCAACGTAAACTGGAGAATGGTCGCGATGGGCAGGATGGCCACCAAATCCAACCACATACTGGTCTCTTTGTAGTGCTGAAAAATGTACGACGCGTCGGTCACGGGTATCATCGAGACAGCGTCGATGAATGCAAAGCAGCGGCTTCTCAAGATGAAGTCAGCCGTGAACAGCAGTTCAAAGATCACGGACGAGATCGACTGGATATTATACACGGGGGTGGCTGTGAACGGGAAGGTGGCCGTGTCGAACACGATGAAAAACGGCACCTCATAGGCCACGAAAACTAACGCCAGCAAGCGGACGTGCTCCCACCAACGCCGGAACGTTGATCCCGGTAGTTGCCACGCATGTTGCTTCGGCCCGCTTGTTCCAATTGTTGCAAAGTCGATGTCGCTCGACGCACTGCGCTGAAAATCCCTGACTGATCGTCCAAATAATCGTTTGGCCTTTTGCTGCTGCTGATCGCGCCGCGAGAGAGTAGCACGCATAGTGTCCAGCATTTGAGTAGCTTCCTCTGGCCCATAAATGTTCTCGATGGTCTCACGAAACCATGCCTGGGACAGCTTGTACAGTTCACAATACGTCTTGGCGCGCGCGCGTTCATCAGTCTTTTCCGAGACTAACAACGCCGACTCGGCAAAGTGGTCGCCAGCAGTTACATGGCGAGGCTGGCTTTGGCCAGCGGTCTCGATAATCACATTGCCGCGAAGAATGAAGAACATGCCCGTGGGCACTTTCTCAATAATCCATTCCTTGGGTGAATACGCGCACAGCTCGACCTGGAGTGCCAACGTATTGATGAGCTCATCGCTTTCTTTGGTGAGAAATGCGACGGCGTGGATGCGCTGCGCAACCAGCACTTTGCGCAAGCCCACCCGTAAATGCTCGGGCAGCCGCGCAAGCACTTCATCTTGGGATAATCCCCTGTGGGCATGCCACACGTCGCGGTAGAAGCTGAGCACGCTGTCGCTGACATCGTCCGGGATCCGCGACATCTTCATGTACTCTTTGGCTTCGTCGACGTGGGCCATAAACGCCTGCTTGCGAGCATTCAGGTAGCGAAACACAAAGAGGAAAGTCGCAATCAGCGAGGTGCTGAAGACGGCCCCTACAACTTGCACGACAATCCCAAACGCCGTTTCAATGTCCGTGACTGGCGCAACGTCGTAATAGCCGAGCGTGATAATCGTGCGCGACGACCAGTAGACTGCTCTTGCGTATTTACGCAACGGCGAGGCCCCCACGAGCTGATCCTCTATTGCCCAGCATGTGAATGTCTTGGTATTTGTGACTGTGTGGTTGTCGAGATCGAGGCCGCGCGTGCACATTTGGAGTGAGAGGCCGCACTGCCAATGAGCCAGTGTCATGTAGGCACAGGCAATCCAATGGCACAGCGCGAGCCCGACCACTATGCGTTTGAACACAAGCGCGTTGCCCGTAAAGTCAAGCAGCTGCACGATCGGTCGTCTCGCAAAGAGCTTCTGGAGTTCCCGCAAGCAGGCACCGACGCGATGGAGCCGAATCAGCTTGAAGATGCGGAGCACGTGGAGCCAATTGGCACCAAGAACGATCGCGAGCAGCTCGATCGGAAGCATTGCGATTGCTTCCAGTATCAGCGGGCGACGAATCTCAAACTGCTCCCTCATGGTCGGCACAATCGTGTTGAGCGACCACGCGACGGCGAGCGAGCTCCGGTCGCCACCCGCATCGTCCTTGATGCTGCCGCCGCGTGCGCGTTGATGACGTCGATGCCGTGGGTTCACGTGGGTCGTTCCTGCCTCGAGCGCCCTGGCGGCGAGCGCGCGTCGCTTGGCGTGGAAGATCTCGCTGACGCTCGCGAGACTCGAGAGTTCCGCCAGCACGTCAAAGACCGTGTAGATGGTCAGTGCCATTGTCCACCTTTGGTCATCTCGCTTTGAGTAGGGATCGAAAAAGAAGCCAATGCGCAGCGGAACGGTCGCGAAGATGTACAGCAGTTCACACAGCAACACGGCCAGATACAGTCCTCTCTTCTTGCGGCGATACCACCGCCCAAAGCGCGAGGAGTGCGGCGTGACGGGTGGCAACAAAGTCGCGGTTTCGGTGGCTTCCGGGATCGTAGTTCGTATGGGCGACGCAGTGGAGGCGCCGAACGCGAGTGCTCCTCTTCCCTGGCGCGTTGTGTGAAGACCGCGTAGCGGTGCCTGCGCCGCAGCAGCGTGCTGGTGGGATACGCGGCTGCGAGACCGCCCCTGCGACTCCCACCGTTGGGAGACATACGAGATGCCCCGGCCGTACATGGCCGACGTGTGGCGCTCCAAGTTCCCGTACTGTGTTTTTATCGATCCGGAAGTTGGCGCACGTTTCACATAATAAAAAGAACGGTTCGGCTGCCTGCCCCTTATAGATCAAGCTGTCACCCGCCTTCCTTCTGTTAATCACCCTCGAACTTGAGTGCGTCGTTTTGCCAGACTAATTCTTGGCCGCTCTCCACCATGAACGTATGGCCACGGCCGCGTCCTCGCGCCCTCTTCATGCAGCTACGAGGTGACCCATTCGCCACCACTTTGAACCATCTCGCAGTTTCCCGCCCCCGGAAACGAAATGTCACTAGAATTCCCTCTTTTTAGCGACGGTTGGTAATGTTGCGCGAATGTGGCTTGAAGTGATTACTTGAACTTTGAGATTCATGTTGCGCGAACGTCATCCTCTTCGACAGCACCACCAGCGGCTCACTTGGTTGGCACTTGTGGACGAACTTTCAGTGCCCCATTCCCCCGCCTCGCTCCACGATGCTCGCTGTGCTTCGCCCCAACGCCGCGCTCTTCAAGGCGTTGCGTCCGCTTGCTGCTGCGGCCGCGCAGTCGTCGCAGGCGCGCTTCTTCTCAGACGCCAGCGCGGTACGGTCTCTTCCCTTGACTTTCTGTAGACAAAGATACTCGTATTCAATCTCTCCTCCTTCTTCCCGCAGCTCAAAAAGACACCGCTCTACGACTTCCATGTCTCCATCGGTGGCAAGGTAGCGTTACCTTCTTTCGTGCTGTATTGGATCCGCTCAACGAGGAGGTCAGCCACTCAGCGGCTTTGTGGTATCATGATAGATGGTCGACTTTGCCGGCTACGCCATGCCCGTGCAGTACCCCGCGGGCGTGCTCAAGTCGCACAACCACACGCGCGCGCCGGGCAAGGCCTCGCTGTTTGATGTGTCCCACATGGGCCAGCTCCGCATCACAGGCACGGACCGCGTGCGCTTCCTCGAGAGCATCGTAGTCGGCGACATTGCCGCGCTCGCGCCCGGCGAGGCCAAGCTCTCGCTCATCACGAACGACCAGGGCGGCATCATCGACGACTGCGTCATCACAGCCTACCCAGACCACCTGTACGTCGTCGTGAATGCGGGCAACCAGGACATTGATCTCGAGCACATGCACAAGGTGCTCGCGGAGTTCAAGGGCGACGCAAAGATCGAGCGGCTCATGGACCGCGCACTGATCGCGCTCCAGGGACCGGGTGCCGTCGATATCATGGAGGGCTTCACGCCGAGCGTTGACTTTAAGGAGTTGGCGTTCATGTCCGGGCTCTACACGCCGCTGCCTGTGGAAGGAGGCGCGGAGATTATCCTCACACGGTGCGGGTACACGGGAGAGGACGGCTTTGAGATCTCGGTGCCGAGCGACAAGGCCGAGAGCTTTGCGCGCAAGCTGCTCGAAGACGACCGCGTGCTCGAGGCCGGCCTCGGTGCACGCGATAGCCTGCGTCTCGAGGCCGGGCTGTGTCTCCACGGCCACGACATCAACGACACGATCACGCCCATCGAGGCTACGCTCGCGTGGACAATCGGCAAGCGCCGCCGCGAAGAAGGTGGCTTCCCGGGTCACCAGATCATCATGGACCAGCTCAAGAACAAGACAGCCGAGAAGAAGCGCGTGGGCTTTGAAGTCGAAGGTGCCGCGGCCCGCGAAGGTGCCCAGATCTTTAATGACAAGGACGAAGTGGTCGGGGAAGTCACGAGCGGCACGTTCAGTCCGACGCTCAAGAAGGCCATCGGCATGGCGTACGTCCACAAGTCGTTGAGCAAGGTCGGCACAGAGCTCCACGTCAAGGCGCGCAACAAGACGCAGAAACTCACGGTCGCCAAGATGCCGTTCGTGCCGGCCAACTATTACAAGAAGGAGTAAGGGCGAGTGAGCCCCCACGGCACGGAGTGTTCGCGGACTCCCTGCCTCCCAAGCAGTATCCATGCTGTCGTATTCCGCACACAGTACGAGAAGTAGGAAAGTGCGTGAGCCGCGCTGCTCGCAGGGCCAGCCGCCCTTGCTCTAGGAGAGCGTTGGTCTTCCGAGCCGCCGTCTCTTAACATATAAAAAGGATAAAAAACTACTACTGCTACGTATCTCTCCCTGCTCTGGACTCTCTCATCTTCTCACAGCAGAATAAACTTTAGACTGAGCTGCTTGCTTCGCTTCTCGTCGGTCTCAAAGGCGCCGTGCGGGTCCACACCAAGCTCGCTGCACGGCGTGATAATTGCCTGCTCCAAGAGCCGCGTCGTGAGTGAAGAGCTCCGCAAGAGCTGCATGAACGCCGCAACGAAGTCGACCGTGAACTCGAACTTCTTGACTTTGGCAAACTCGTTAAAGTAAAACACCATGGAAAAAGCTGGGTAAATCTCGTGGCCGACGACGCGCATATTGAGCTCTTCGTCCTCGACGATATGTGGGTACAAGAGCATGACCGTGTCGCGCGACACACGCAGATGCAGTTTGCCCGTAACATGGACCACGGCGGCCATGGGTGGCACAAAGTGCTGCCCCTGGAATAGAGGGCCGGGTCGGGGCTCGTCCACGATGGCAATGGTCTCGGGCAGCATCTCAAACACGGCGTGGTACGACGAGTATCGCTTGAGCTGCAGAATGAGCGCGTCAATGCCGCGCTCCGTAGCTCCCTGCGACTGCAGCGCCGGGTCCATGGCGAACCGCAGGAAGCTCTCTTGGAGATCGCCCACTTCGACCGAGTGGAGTGCAAAGCCATGGCGAAAGAGCTCGGTAAAGTGCTTGACTACGATCGACGGACGCCCGTCCATGACGCCACGCGAAGCGTTCGCGACGGCCGTGCGTTCCTGATCAAACTCGCACAGAAAGCGATGGTACGCCTCGAGCTCTTGGATATTGTCGATGGTCTTTTCGGCGTCCAGCGCGAGCGTCGTGATCATGCCGCGCTGCCGTGCGCGATAGCGCCGCTGGTTGAGCTTGCACTGCATCTTGCGGCGGATCTTGCGCTCTTCTTCGTCGTGGATCAGCTTACGCCGCCCACGCTTGCGCTTCACGGGCTCAGCGGGCAGCGCTGCTTCTTCGCCTGCCACAGCCGCGGCGACTCCGGCCGCTTTCTCCTCCTCCCCATCATCTTTATCCTTTTCGTGATGGTCTGTACCCGCGTTTGGAACTGCTTCGGCCTCCAACGCTGCCTTGCGGACCTTGGCGGCCGAGCGCTTGGGCTTGCCACTGGGTGGCGCCACGGCTGTCGGTTTCTGCTCAGACGGCGCGGCGCTGTCGTTTGGCGTAGCTCGTCGCGAGGCCACGAGCATCGCCTTGTCAAGAAACTCGATTTCCTCCCTCCCTGGACTCTGGATTTCGGCTTGTCTCTGGACGACTTGGGCACCTTTGACGATAAGAGCTGCTATGGACAGCGGACTGCGACGCTCCTCTGCCTCTCCGCCTAATGCTAATGGAGCCCTTCGGGGAACAAGGGTTTCTGTGCCGAAAAGAATGAAACTAATGAAATAAATTTTGCAGGATAGTGGAATTATGCATCTGATTGGTGCTTTTCGTCTAGATCCACCTATGATTGGCTACAATTAAAAAGACATCCATTTTGACCGTGTGAGAAACGCCGTGATGAAAACCCTTTTCTCCCCAGTCGCATCCTCTCACTGGAGAGAAACTGGAGTGCCGTCTCAAAACGTTGGAGGTTCTGTGGGTAAAAATGAAACGGCCGCGACTGTACTTCCTCTGGCGGCCATGGTCAACTCCTCCACCCGCAAAATGCGAGTATTCTTTAAGCGACACTGATAGGCCGTAGTTCCTTCACCACGCACAATTGGGAATAGAAAAATGGAGTCGTCAAGGATCACAAGCGTTACGCTGTCGGTTCACGTTTTGAAGGCATGCACCACTTTCTGTGGATCGTCGTGCTATCAGTTGCTATTCTCCTTATCCAACCACTCCCTCGTTTAAAGTAACACTTCGCATTTTGCGTTTCCACGCACCAGAGTCTCCATCGTACACTTCGTAGCATGAGTTGATTAATAATTCCTCGTAAAGTGAATATTGTATTTAGCTCATGACGTCTACATACAGTAGTATCAAATGATATATGAAAACGAATAATTTGCCAAGTTAAATGTATATGATATAGCGTAGATGCGCAAAACTGTAGATCAGAACAATCTTCAGAAATGAAGGGATGATATTCTTTGTAAACCTTTGGATGAGTCATCGTCGAAGATTTGAGGAAACAGATCCACGATCATCATTTCCTTGGAAACACTTTACGATGATTTCATTGGCTGAAAAGATTCAGTGATCCCATGCCACTGCTCAATCGCCTCGAAAAAGTATGCTGCTCGGTGTCTGGCGAAGTCGGCTGCACGCGCTGCTGCAGAGGCCGCGCGCTGGATGGAATTATGGGCCGACTAGTGAAATCCAGCGACCTGCATGGACGTTGTCGGTGCCGCGGCTCTTCGCCAGCAGCGACAGCGGATCCGAAAGAGAGAAAGTCGCCGTGGAGCTGCGAGAAGAGGACCTGGTCGAGTCGTTCGTGAAAGGCTGGGGTACGTATAGACTCCATTCATCCCTGAGATGGACTGCAGTGCCATACACAATACAGTGTACACTACCGAGATGGACAACTAACACTGCTAGTGAATATTCATGAAGGCAAGGGCGGACAGAAGATCAACAAAGTGCGCAACTGCGTGCTACTCAAGCACGTCCCCACAGGGCTCCACGTGCGCTGCCAGGAGACGCGGTCGCTCGATGGCAACCGCCGCATCGCGCGCCGGCTGCTGCTGCAGAAGCTCGACGATCAAGTCAATGGCGATTTGAGCAAGCGTAATGTCAAGATCAACAAGCTCCGCAAGAAGAAAGCGAACCGCCGCAACAAATCCAAGCAGAAATACGCGAATACGGCCGGCCCAGACTCGAACACTAGCGACAGTGAGGACGAGGAGGAGGAAGAAGAGGAAGAGAAAGGTTTTGATGAGTACGATGAAGAAGACGAGGTGGACGTGGTTGAGTTCGATGTAGAGGAACACAAATTCCGACCCCAGAAGAAGAAATGAATTAGTCTAAAATTCAAGCGGATTGAATCCCCCAGCGGAGGACGCACCGCTCCCACACCCCGCCGAGGAGTTGCTTGTACGTGTAAACGACGAGCTCACCAGATTCGATTTAGATCCGCCAGCAGCCGTTGCGGCCGCTGTCTTCCGATCTCTCTCACTCGAACTGCGCGAGCCTTCTGGCGGCAGGTGGAACTTTTCAATTTTCATCTTGCGGCGCTCTCTTTTGATGCCAAACTTGGCCGCGTCGAGCGTGTGGCACGCGAGCGCGTGGGTGCGCGCGAGCCGCTTGATCTCCAGTAGCCCTTGGAACTCGGCGAGCTCCCCCGGCAGCATGTCGCTCTCGCCCACAAACGACTTGACTTGCAAGACGTAGTCACTGAGATGACGCAGCTCGTTCGCAAATGCCGTCGGGAATGCGTACAAATGGCCGCTCAGTTGGAAGACGACACTGCGGTTCCTTGTCGAAGACGCGAGATGGCGGAGCTTGCGAAGGAACTGAAAGAGCGCGATCATGTGGGCGCTTGACGGAGGTCCGAGTAATGGCGAGCCAAGTTCCCTCACGCACACGCGCACGACCTGCACGTCCCTGCTGTGGGTCTCCACGGTACGGGCAATGTCGGAAAAGAGCTGCGCATAGGCAGCGTCCATGGACCCGCTATACGTGGAAAGATCCAACGTGGACGGTGGGTTGACGCGGAGCAGCTCGGCGTGCATGGGCCGTGACAAGTCAAAGCTGTGGCAAAACCGCGGCTTGTCCAGCGAGCTGCTGCTGGTCGCGTCCGAAATGTACTTTTGGTACTGCCATGCGATCGTGAGCGACTCACTGTCGGCTGAAGGATTCGCGGACGCGGCGAGTTGCGCCTTGACCTGCTTTTGCGCCATGCTAAGCTCGAGCGGTAGCTGCTGCGTGACAAACGAGTCGGTCTCGTCACTGACCACGACCGCGTGCTGACCGGAGACGATGCCTTCAGCGACAAAGTATCGGTGGAAAGCGTCCACCAGCGAGGTCGACGCTGCTGCGTCATCGTGACGTGGTACATCCAGCAGCACGAGCGTGCCGAGCAGCCATCCGCCGCCAATAATCGCATCGAGCTGCGCAAGCCCAGTGGAGATCAACGCCTGGCCATTCAGGAATGGCTTCGTTCCGGGCAGCGCGACCTTGGCGGCGACCGCAGACGAGCCAGCAGAGGATGAGGGCGACCTGGATGAGGCTGAAGCGGTCGCTGTCGCTGCTGCCGCTGGCGCACGCGGCGTCGCGCGGCGGAAGCTGGACATGGCTTCCTCCTCGAGATAATTGTGTGGAGAGGCAATAGTAAAGCAGATGCAATCTGATTTGGCAACTCCCGCAACCAGCAATAACATCAATGTATATGTGCTCGGAAAAGTTGCATATTTAGGGTGAATTTTCGGAATTTTACCAAATCGAACAGCTCCGAAACGGGATTTTCACCCCTCCCCCCCATCCCTGAAAATGCACTTTAGTACATTTCACGAACATGTTGCTCTGTCACTGTGCTTGGTGTGCAGTGGAAAGCCAGCGTGTTCCATTCGTTTCTCTCTCACTCTTCCGGACCCTTGAAGCTCGTGAATGAACTATGTCAGAAGGAGGTTCTTAATACAGTTAATAACCTTCTCGCCTCCCGCTTGCAGCCGAAATGCCGCCACCAGCACATGCACAGCGTCGCCAGAAAAGACGTGTTGGATGAGCGGCCCCGAGCGCGCATAGTCTTTCTCGGTCGTGATTACCACAACGTCTCGTCTACCGGACTCGATCATTCGCTGTCGAACGTCCTGCAAATCGGCGCGGGAGAATGCGTGGTGGTCTGGGAACGACACGATTTCGATGCTCGTCCAGCAGCCCATGGCCTGAACCACGAGCTTGACGGACTCGGGATTGCCCACGCCACAAAAGATGAGAGCCGACTTGCCTAGGAATGCGTGCCAGTCGCCGTCGTTGTCGTCACAGTAGCGATTGGGCGTGGTCTCATACTCGACCAAGGTTGGCAACGCGGCGACCGCCATCCCTGACGTGCCAATCACGGTCTTTCGATCGCGTGGCGTGAGCGCCTTGATAGTGGAAATGAGTTGATCCACTCGAGACTTGTCGCGGACGAGATTCGCGTGGTGGAGCAGCACGACGTCGGCGCGAGCAAGTGCATCGTCTGGCAGTTCGCGGAGACTTCCGTGAGGCAGAAGCTTGCCGTTGCCGAACGGCGCCAGCGCGTCCACCATGACAATCTCCAGGTCTTTGCAGATCTTCCACTGCTGCAGTCCGTCTTCCAGCAGCACACATGACAGGTTCGCGCCATCGCGCGCAACCGCCTCCTTCCCAAGTGCGACGCGATCCGGCCCGACCGCCAGCTTGCAGGACGGGAACCGCGAGGCAAACATGCGCCACTCGTCGTCGCCATATCCCTGTCAGAGATCACATGGAAACAAAGAGGCTAGTAATCAGCATGCATACTTATGACTGCAGTCTCAGCATCTACTGCATACTCTGGTGAGCAGCAGCGGGACCCGCTTGCTTGGTTTCCCTTGTGCGCCAGTCAGCAGCGCCGTGTGCTGAAGGATCATTTCCGTAAGGAAGAGCACGCACGGTGTCTTGCCAGTCGCGCCGAACGTGAAGTTCCCCACAGAGATGACGGGGATTGTTGTGGGTGCGATGCGATGCGCATGAGCCAAAGCCTGCCTGCGCTTGGCGGCGATGACGCAGCCATACAGAGAGCTCAGCAGCGGCATGCGCGGCGCGACAGTGTTGAGACCACCATCGCCAACGGGTCTTTGTCTGGATTGCAGAGGAGCAGCTGGCGTGCGGAGGTATTGGAGCACGGCGCTGTGCACGTCGCGCTGCCACCTACGCCAATGCGACCACATTCGTGATTCGTCTGGATCAGTCCCAAGTGGTCCGATCGAAGGCAAGGCGTGTTTGTGATTGGCTGAAAATGCTTCCTGAGTCGCTTTCAGACACAAAGTTTGAGACGGGTATTTGGGCGTTTCCGTATTTTAACCAATTAAAAAATGTGCGGGAACACATAAGCTAAAAAACTACAGAGAAGTGTGTTGAACCCTTCAAATTGAAGTTCAACAAGTTGCACTTTTGAAGGGTTCCACACACTCTACTATTTTACAGGGGGGGGGGGGGGGG
>JAADVZ010000909.1:0-12327 GCA_023335925.1 Pythium phragmitis | reverse complement strand
CGGCGCTGTCGCTGGAGGACTGTAAAGTGGCGAGGTGTAGGCTGGGGCTGGGGGCGTTGGGGAGTAGGCTGGAGACGTGGGAACGTATGTTGAAGACGCCGGAACGTTCACCGGCACCACGGGCTCGAGCTCGGGTTCAGCAAACCGTTCGCGGATCAGACGCGCATATTCGACGTACTCTTTCGCGGCTTGGGAACAGTCTGTATTCGGATTCGTCGCGAGCTGTTGGGTCAGAAAGGCGAGAAACGCCGCGTTCAGCGCCGCGATCGCGGCCTCATAGGTCGTGTACTCCGCGGGGACGCGCGCAGTGGGAGCGGAGGCATCGCCGTTGCTCTCCTCCATGCTCAGGCAGCAGATCACTGTGCGGCGTTCGTTCTACGTGGACTGGAGATTGTGATTCCGTCCCCCACCCTTGAACCCAAAAACCATATTGTCTCAATACATTACATCTCAACATTCAAAATACTTGTTTCATAAGAGATACACTGATGTAGTGAAACTGAGATTGGTTCTGTAAGCACATGTGACGTGTGAGAATCGAAGATTACTCTAGTCACTCAAACAAGGGACCTCCGAAAAATGGACGCGCTGCCGGGCTCCGTGCGCGTCACGATCGCGCGCTTCCTCACGCGCGACGACGTGATCCAGTGGATTCTCGTGGCGGTGGAGACCGACGACCGCGACCTGCAGCGTGTGCTCCGCTACGAGAGCGCGTACCCGCTCGCACAGGGCCGCGCCCACGTCGTCCATGCCGCCGCGTCCACGGGCAGCCTGGTCGCGCTCGCGATGCTGCTCTCATCACCCCGCAATGCAACGCGTCCGTTCAACGCCCACAGCGCACGACAGTTTGTCTCATCGTACTGGTCACGAGAGTTTCCGGAATGGGTACTCGACGCGGCGATCCGGAAGATCCCGAACGACGACAACGCCATGGCCGCCGTGCAGTTCTTGGCGCCTCGCATGACCTTCTACCACGCCCCCCGAATGATGATACTGGCTGTTCGGTGCCGACGACTCGCCATTGCTCAGTGGATCGCCGGTGAGCACAACCGCAGGTACGAACGGTCGCCGCTGGACATCATTGTCCCGTTTGATGACACGGTCCAGGTCCTCCACTGGATCGAGAGTTACACGTCCGCTGGGAACGGGACGTGGTCGTGGTCCCGATTTGCCACGCGCGCGCATGGCATCGTCGGCGCTAGCACATGCTTTCGCAACGCTCCCGTCCCATTGTACCCAGCGATGGACTACGCGGCCAGCATTGGGGACCTCGATCTCCTCCAGGCACTCCACAACGACCCACGCGTGTCGTGGCCGTGTTCGATAGAGGCCATGGACACTGCTGCCACGCGTGGCGACATGGCCATGGTCCAGTGGCTGCATCTGAACCGGAACGAGGGCTGTTCGTCATCCGCCATGGACGGTGCTGCTGCCAACGGCCACTATGATATGGCGCGATGGCTCTACCACATATGCCAAGTGCGTGGCACGACCAGGGCATTTGATGGCGCCGCCTGCCACGGTCATTTAAAGATCCTCCAGTGGCTCAATGCAAAGTTCCCGCACTGCCAAGTCTCGACTGCGGCGTTGGAAGACGCGGCACAGGGAGGCTTCTTGGACGTGCTGGAATGGGTCCATGAGACCAAAACCCACGTGCGCGTGACACCGGCGATGCTACAGAACGCTGTGAACGGCGGCCATTGGCAGCTAGTCCAGTGGCTGGTCGAGAAGGACCGATCGCTGGGGAACGACCCGCGTCGTCTGCTGACGCCGCACCTGTTAATGCCCGCGGCGGCGAGTGGGAACCTCGCGATGCTGCAGTGGCTCTGGGATGAGTTCCAAGTCGTGCATCCCGACTGGCTCAGCGTCGCTGTCGAGTACGGGCAGCTGCCGACTGTCGAGTGGCTCTTGCGCAGTGGTGTGCTCGCCGCCCACGTGATCGCGCTCAAGCACGACGTGCTGTCCCGAGCGGCCACTCGAGGCCACTGGCGAATGCTCGAGTACGTCCTTTCTCACCTCGCCGAGCTGTGTCTTGGTTGTGCGGTCGTCCCACGCGAGCGGCTTCGAAAGACGCTCCAGGACGACGCGTGGACCTCGTGGCTTGCTCGGCTTGTGCGCATGGCGCTGCGACTGCTGCCAGGGGTCTGCGCACACGCAGACTCAGTTTGGCTTGTGGACTGGGCCGCTCTCCATGCACTCGACGATATTCTCGAGCAGGTATGGCCCCTTCATCGCGATCAGATCCGGCACAAGCGACTCGTCGTTACGGTGACCAAGCGCATGGCGTCGAGTGCGGCGAGCCGGGTTGTCGACGCCATCGTTCGCGACCATCCCGAGACGATCGACCGCCGTGTGGTCCAATGGGCCGCGACCTACGCGCACGTGCTGTTGCTCGACACGATTCTCACGCAGACGCGGTCCGAGAAGCGCGGTCCTTTCTTCCGCACCGTCATTTGCACGGCGTGTCGCCACGGGCAGGTGGCCGTGCTGGCGTGGGTGCGGCGCCACCGCCAGCAGGTAGACGAACTGGAGATGGATGTTTGGCGCGGCGCCGCTGGCGTAGCTGCTCGCCATGACCAGCGAGAGATCCTTCAGTATCTGAGGCGGGAAGGACACGAGAGAAGCGACGAATAGCAAGCACGGCGCTCAACACAGAAGTATATTGAACGCAAGAATAAGACATGAAGAGCTACGCTGGATTCTGCGTAGCTTTTGGCGCCGCGGAGCGTTAACCGCGGAAGTGGCGGTGGCCGGCCATGGGGCCGTTGCCCGAGAGCTGCGTGTAGATGCTGTCGTCGGCGGCGCCACGCTCCTCGCCCTTGTGCGGGTCCACGACCGTGCCGTCCGAGCGCGTGAACGGGTCCAGGTGCATATCTTCGGCTTGCACGGGCGCCAAGGCGACGGCGGCGACGGCGACCAGAGCGAGAAGCGAGAGACGCATGAGGAAGGTTTTGGAGGAGAGAGAAGTAGAGAGTAGTGGCTTGCGGAAGTCCGAGCTGGTTGGGAAATGGCCGTGAGCCAGGAGGGACTATTCTGAACTTCACGACAGGCAATCATGCCTTTACAGAGGATAACCTGGGTTTAAAGACATTGCACGCCTGTGGAATAGGTAGAGAGGGTGAACAAATGGGTGATCGTCACTAAACCCGGGGATAGTCGGTTCGCCCCTTTTTTACGGTCAAAAAGTGGGATCATCCAAGAGGGACATGAACTCTGAGAATCGATATAGTATGCAATTATACAGGTACTGAGTGGCGAATTCGGTGATGTTCCAGAGTGAAGGTACAAAGTGAGCTCGTCCTCCGCCATCCACCAATGAAAATGTAGGATACGTGGATCCGCTCAGCGCTGGCTGATACCGTCCGCCCATTGAAGTGGCTCCGCCTTTTCAGTTCCCCTCACGGCGCGCGGCGGAAAACGACCAGCCCAAGAGAGAGATCCGACAGAATGCTCGCCGTCTCACGAGACCCATCTCCATCAATGTCGTCCTCGGAAGAGACGCTCGTCCGTGCCGTCCACCGGTTACTGGACCAGCCCTCAGGCGAGATCAACGAGCAGCTCCGCGCAGCACTGCTGGAGGGAAACGTGGTAGACTGTCTCAGCCGCCACAGCGCGCTCGCGCTGTTTCGTCACGCGATCGAACACGCTTCCGTTGAGTTGCTGTGCTGTCTGCTTCGGCTTCGCCTCCACGTCGGCGAGAACAATCTCACCGACGCCATCATGCGGTGCATTGTCGACGAAGGCGACGCGAGCCTGCTCGAGGTCTTTCTTGCCTCGGACCATGTCCAACTCGATGAATGTAATCACCAAGCATCTGGCGACACACGATCGATCCTCCTCGTTGCTGTGGAGCAGGATAATGTGGCGCTGGTGGGCGTCTTGCTGCGTCACGCAGGACTCGTCCACGTCGACGAGCAGGATCCCGAGACTGGGTGGACGGCGCTGCACTATGCGGCCGAGTGGGACAGCGTCCCAATGCAAAAGCTGCTGCTGCAGGCCGGTGCAGATATCAATGCTCGCGCACGAGACGGTGTGACGCCGCTCCTCGTGGCGGTGCAGTCGGGCCATTTTGCATCGACCATGTTCCTCACCCAGTCGGGCGCCGATCTCTCCGTCTGCGACAGTTCTGCCTCCACGCCTCTCCACACAGCAGCCCGGGAGGGCCACACAGCACTGGTCGAGTATTTATTACACTGTGGCTCCAACCTCCATGGACGAGATGCTGAGGGCCGGACGCCTCTCCACGTCGCCGCGTACTATGACGAGTCGGCAGCGCGGTTCGCACGCAGCGATTGCGACACGCAGGTGACCGTAATCGGTGCGCTGCTGGCGCACGGCGCCGATATCAGTGCGCGCGATGGCCACGGAAACTCGGTGCTGCACACAGCCCAGCAAGGCCGATACGACATCATTGTGGATCTCTTGCTGGCGCATCAGCGGCACCGACGATAAGTAGCAGCCAACTCATTATCGCTTCTCCAGCCAATCAAAACCCGTGGATTTGGAAAGGCCGACGTGGATCTTGAAACGCCACGATAATCTGTAACAACCACAAGCTATGTGTGGTGTGTGTTTCCTGTGTCTGAACTGTTCATAGACTGAGATATCACTGACATTCCGAGTCGGTTGCGCTGTGCTTTGACCAATTGACTCTACACTAGTGAGAATCGACGGAACGGAAGACTCAGGGTGATGCCGAGGATTCGGCATGAGGCGAGACCACCTACCTACACGCGTCCTTATCATGGTGACCAAGAACTCGCTCCCATCCGCCCACTACGACCCAGAGCTGTCAGTGCTGCGCCTTCTCCCCGTGACCCATTTTGCCACCACTCCGCGTATCTCAAGCACCCGGAAAATGCCTGTCACATCGCCGTCTCGAACGGCTCTTGCGGGGCCGACGGCCGAGGTTCAGTTTTCATGTTAAGCGTGGTCGAGACCGCGGGTGTTCCCGACCAGCATTCGAGCGCACTCGCCACAAGAATCGTTTTTGTGAAATTGATATATTGTGTTTTTCTAAATATAAAGAAAAAACAAAAGAAAACACAATGGTTTTCAACCCTTCCGCTTCTCATTTTTCTAGATGAGCACGTACTCGTCGTCGTCACTTTCGTGGGCGCTAAAGCTGCTCGCGCCGCCGTTCACCATTTGCTCTTCATGGAGTGAATCCCCCGGGGACGTGAGCATACAGTCGGCCAGCATCATCTCCATCTCGCCCGCGGCATAGTCGGGCCGACGATCCGCGACCGAGAAAGGACAGAATGAGCCAAACTCGCGCTGCAAGTCTTGCACGCGGCGGCAGAAATCCGCGTAGTCGGTCCGCGACTCACACAAAAAACCCAGCGCCATGGACGGATCAATGCTCGAGACGTTCATGACCAGTGGCCGTGGCGCGTGGACTGTGCGCAAGTGGCTCTGCAGATATGATGCAAAAAGAGACCGAATCAGATACTCCCTGCCTCAGACTCAGCAACCGAGTCACGTACCGCCGTCGGAAAGCTCGCATCGATCACGGTGGTCGGCTGGACGTCATGCGGGTCCAGCAAGTGGAGCTTGCCATCGGCCTGCGCGCCGACAAAGTAGACCGAGTGGCCTTTCTTGCCGCCAATGATCCCGACGCTCTGAGGGAACGCAAACGTCTGGTCCAGTGCAGGCACGTACTTGGCGTTGAGCGAGTCGAGCCCGAGCCGCAGCGGAATGAGCACGAGCAGCGACCGCGTCCACTCTTTCGCGGCGTGGTTGGTCGGTGGATTCAGCAGCGGATCAAAGAACGCGACGCCGTTGTCTTGCGGGGTCGTCGCTGTGACTTCCTGGTCGTCATTCCGATCCAAATGGGACACGACCAGCTTCTGGACGTCGTCGCTGTACACGACGCCTTCCTGGGGCACGTACATAGCGAGCGCGCCGCCGTGATCGCGGCTGTGGAGGTTCACGAGGTCGCGCAGCACCTGCGCCGCGGTCGTGGGGCCGTACCACTCGCCCGGTAGCTTGTCGTACTGGAGCCCGAGCTTGACCATGTTGTGGATGCTGTAGAGACACTCGGGCTGCGGCGAGTCGACAAACCACTGGAGCAGCGCCGTGTACCGCGGTGGCGGCTTCTCGGTCGCGAGCAGCGGCAGCCGCCAGTCGCGGCCCAGCAAGCGGCGCTGGAGCGCCTGACTCAGCATCATCTGCGCCGAGCGTAGCATGCAGCCCCAGCCGGCGTCGCTCGTGTACTCGTACGGCTCCATTTTCGCAAAGTCGCGGCGGTACGTAAACCACAAGATGGCGTCAAACGCCTGGCGGTAGCTGTCGGCGTCGGCCTCGCCCTGGAAGCGGCGGCCCAGCAAAAAGACGGGCGCCGCGAGCGCATCCGACGCCGACACGTCGAGCGCCGAGATGCCGTGCGCAAACTGGCTCATGGCGCGCGCGACCCACGATTGGCCGAGCCACGAACTCCAGACCACGCCGTTGACAGAGACCGAAATGGTTGGACGAGTACGCGCGAACCACGGCAGATACGGGGATGGGAACGCCACGCGCAGAGAGAGGAGACGCGGGGCCGTACGATGCGGCGCGTGGGCGCGGGGGAGGGGCGCGCGGGGAGGGACGAGACGCGCGCGGAGGAGGAGCAGGAGGAGCGCGACGAATGCGGGCGGCGCTGGGTTGAAGGATGCGATGTCCCAATAGGATTCGGAAAGAGAAGAAAGCGGTGGGTGGGTCTGGGTTGAGCGGTTAATGGGTTTGGGCTATACAGTCAGTGCGGACCGACCCGTGATTGGAGCACAGATCAGACTCAGAATTGCTGTGCGTCTGAGAAAACTGATTTTGAGTGTTGGACAGGAATCTGTAAAGGGTACAGAGTCAAATCTGTAGGTTAGAAACTCCCTCCGAAGTTTTCAGACGGGGTACCCCCCTCTACCAAAGTTTTGACCTGGTTAGACCCGTTTCAGAGTGCCTATGAGAGGCCAAAACCCATACCCCATTGAACACGATTGCGTTTAGACCCACTTTTGCTTGAGCCACCTCCAAAATACGTTTCCTTTTCGGCGGACCCGCCGAAGATCGTTCGATAAGAGCATATCCACCCGTAGACGATAAAACACTCCAGCAAAACCGCTTTTACAGAAGCAAAATTTCCCGTTCTTCGGATTTCTCTCCCACCCGACTCCGTCAAAATAGCATACCGTATTCCAGCAGATTATGGGTCTAAAACGTATACCTATGGATTTTGTCTGGCATTTTAACAGTTTTGCTCCAATTGGGTCAGGACTGGTGTGAAGTGAAAGCTGTTTTAATGGTGCATTAAGAGGTGCTTACGAGAGTCTAAGCCATCCATCCGTGCTTCTTCTAGTTTAGCCGAAACATAAATTTCGGGTTTTCGACACAGCAGATTATGGCAGGTCCAGTATTTCGATCACAGCGCACTATAGAGGTGATTCTTGGTCAGACGGTACAAGAGACCATATGGAAACGTGGAGATATATACTATATCAGTCAGTTCATGGAAAATATAGCGGACTGTGGTCGACCATGGTTGCTGTGCCCAAAGCGAATCCCTTGTGGTCTTGCCTGGTTTGGGGTTCCGGGTTGAAGCGTCCCCCCCGGTGCACGGCAGCCATCGAGGCCTACCCGTCCGACATCTCGAGGTCGTCGTTCGTGAGAAAGCGACGTTTGACGTTGACAGTCTTGCGTCGGCGCTGTTTTGTCTTGGGCTCGGGAGTAGGAGCACTTCGGAGCGAATGACCTCTCGCACAGAGAGCCATACAGGCTCCGGCATGTCTTGCGGGATGCCGTTGTTGCGGAACTTGGTGAGCCGATTTTGCATTGCGCCAAGGTTGATCGGCCAAATGCCAGTCTCCTTGAATCCCGCCGTCATATTCTCGGGTGTTGCTTGGACTCCCTTTTTCCACGCCTCAGAGGCCAGCATGACAGCGTCCTTCTTGCCGATGGACGTCAAGCCAGTGCTGATCACGTAACGGTAGATAGCGTCCTTGAGCACGGCCTTCACACCCTTGAACACTACAACATCCAACGGCTGGAAGAGATGACTTGCGTTGGGCAGCAGCTGAACCAACACGATGCCATACTCGGCTGCCGCCTGGTCGATGGCTTCATCCATGTGGCTGCCAGCACCGTCGAGCACAAGCATGAGAGGTCGTTGGATGTCAGCCGGGACAGAGCGGGCAAAATGCTCAATCCACAATACCATGATGTCGGCCGTCATGAACCCGGCCTCCGCGGTCATAATCTTGGCGCCAGGAATTCCACAAGACACCATGACGTCTCGACTCAGTCGCTTGCCTGGAACGATAAATAGCGGCGGCACAAGAAAACCGGTCGCAGAACCTGCAGCTACCATCGTCAAGTGGAAGCTAGCTTCCACGGTCCGCGACCAGACATTCCTTGAGCCCTTCATAGCGACAACCTTCCGGGGCTTGGCGTTCTGGACGAACCCCGTCTCATCCATGTTGAAGATGCGGTCTGCACAGAGACCATAGAGAATGATGGCGCGCGCACAACGCCTAAAGAAAGCCACCACAGCGAGGAAAGAGATCTCGTTTCGCACGCGCTTGATGTGCTGCGCGTTCCTCGTCGTGAGAATGGGATAGCGGCGCAAAAAAACGACCGCACCAGCCGCGGCCTATCGTCCCAGCCGCACGCGTCTTGCCGAAGATAGATGCGTAGACTTCCTGCCCTTGGCGATGCGCCACACCGGGTAGCCGTCACGCTGCATGCCCAACGCCCACGTGCAGATGTCATCCTCCGCCTGCTTGCCGAGAACTGGCGCTGGTCCTGGCTTCATGTCCGGGATATCGGCGGCAAGCTTGTAAATCTTGCGGCGGAGCGTTGTCTCGAGGACGCTCCTGTTTTCGAGGATGCGGGGGACCGCCATCCCGTTGGCGTACGCCTGGAGCGCCTTCTCCAGATCTTCCTCCATCCAGAGCTTGCGGCACTTGACCATTGCTGCGAAATGATCGCTGTGGTTCTTATCGTTCGCGCTTTCTTTTGGCGCGCAGGAGGAACGAGATGTGCACTTTGGCTCATTTCCAACCATAAACTGCTGCGATAAAAATCCCGCCAATAAGCGATCTGTATTTTGGCGCATTCGAGTCGGACGGGAGAGCCGCCGACTGGATCTGCTCCTCAATTTTGAGCGACGGGATGAACCGCGTCTGATTCACCTGGCTCCGACTCACGCCTGACCTGCTGGGCGCCCTGGCCGTTGAGCCAAACGTCCGAACCCAGGCGATACCTTGCTTGGGGATCTTGATCGGGTCGAGGACCGTGAGCATGTCCAGGACGCCGCGTTCCATGGCGATCTTGATCTCGGCCTTCGGTATGCGCAGCTTGGCCATGCGGTGATAACAGGATTGCTTGAAATGGAAAAAGCATATGACGATCGGCGTCTCAGGGAACCAGTCTTGGACAGCCTTGATGAGTGCCGATTCAAAATCACACACGACTTGTTCGGCGTCGATTCGCTGCCCGCACGCGTCGCTCACGTATTAAAGAACGTTCCAGTAGGCGTCGTACGTTTTCGACGCTGCAAGGACGTAGAAAACGGGCACATAGAGCTTGGTGCCTTGGTCGAACACCATCACCACGATACACTGTCGGAAGTGCGTCGGGACGCAGCGGAACGTCCCGTCGACGAACAGAGACACTTCGCCGTGGCGTAGGAGACTGAAGAGCGCGGGGTGGGCCCAACCGATCAGGCGGTCGATCTCGTTTTCGTTCTTGATCGCAGGGTTAGTCCAGACATGACGGAACTGGAAAAAGTTGAGACTGATCTGCTTCACACGCGACAGCGGTGGGACCTCCACACGACCATGGATATCGGACCCGAAATGCTCTGCACGCGTCCGATGCACACGCTTGGTCACCTGGGCTATGTTGAGACCACGGACGACAACGTTATTGCTGCGCTGGTAGAAGCGAGCGCTCACCGCGTCCCAGATCTCTTGCGGCGTGTCAGTGGTGGACGTGGCAAGCGTGTCGACTTCACGCTGCATGGCAACCTTCACGATGAGCGTCTTGGATGACTCGCCAAGGGGAGGCGGTGCTCGTGAAGGAGGCGTGCATGTGTGCGCCACCATGTTGAGGAAATCGTAGTCCATCGTCGCCGCATAGAACTCTAGCTTTGCCGGACACGTTTGGCTACGGTAGAAGCTGCAGCGGTAGCTGATCTTAATACGCGTAATGTTCGCACGCGTGAACTCGTAGCCGTTGATGTAGATCTCGGTGCGGCCGTCGCGCTTGTCGACCAATGCGCTGGGCGGTTGAGCGACGGGGAAGGAGTCGAGCGGTGTTGGCGACTCCTCCCCCGTCGCTCAACCGCCTTGGTGGGACTAGTCGGCAGCGGAGATGAGAGATCATGGCTGACGCTCGAATCCTCGAGATCGCCGTTAGAATTCTCGTGGAGGCGGTTGAGACTCGCTTGAATAGCGAGCATTGCACTCCGAGAATCCATGAATGGTGGTGGCACTTGGGCGTTTGGCAGTAGGTTTTGAGAAATAAGAAGTCGAGTGGACACGGAGGCCGTGTGAACTCTCTGTTGTTGGGGCTCGTTGCTCTCGCAGAGCAGGTCGGCAGAATTTGTCCCTCGCTCGTGACCATCCAATGACCCCTTTTTAAACCTATGACCTCTCCATCTGACCACTCAAATAACCTTGTGTGGTCTACAATGTGGACCGTTCACAGAGCCATGCAGTACGATTCTACTGGTACACGGGCGAATGCCGATCGTTTATCGACCTATCGTAATTGCCCGCAGCCCAGCTCAGGTGCTGGTACAGTACGTGTAGGGAGATGGTGTGGGGAGACGTTAGCCACCTCACCCCACCGTATCACCACCTCACCCTCTGTATACAAATTTCAAGTTTAGGATACCTTTCACAGTTGACGGCAGCGAGCGGGTGGGTGCGAGTCGCGTAGACGCAGCAAACCCGCGCGGTACTTGCGGAGGCGGGCCCAGCGACGAGCTCCCCAGCGAGCGGACCCATGCCGACGATTCGATTTCATCAATCTAGTTAGCGGGGGTCTCGGGGTGCAACCCCCAGAATATACAACATTGTTTTGTACTTGAAATTTGTATACAGAGGGTGGGGTGAGGTGGCTGTTGACAAGATCTGAACATAAAAATACTACAGTACAGTACAATATAGTATATCTGTCACTCAGCGGCCCGCTGGTCATCAACAGTGACCTTCCATGAGTGAATGGCCCACACTGGAAGTGGAACAGCTTCCGCATGACCAGGGTCATCTTAATCTCCCTGATCTTCTAACCCGATCAACCTGATTGGCGAAGGGGACGAGCCTGTGAAACCCAATGCTTCAAACAAAATCAACTTGCGCACAGTTGTCGACAAACTATTTTCTTCCCAGCCCCGCCACCGCCGCCGCCGTCCCATTTCCTCCACGAACAACCAACGTCCAGCCATGGATATATCGCAATTGTTTGACTTAAACGAGGAACTGTTTCTGGACGCCAACGGCTCGTTTATCGAGACTCGTGACACAATCCCGTCGTACGGTCGTTTTACTTGGATCCGAGCCAACTCGCACCGACCGTCGGCAGCGTCTTTCTCTATACGTTTCTCCAGTTGATCACGCTCTTGGGCATGTGCGTGGCGATGTAGATTTGGTACCGGATGTCGGCTACCAAGCTGCTGGCATTTGTCCTCGAAACCCACGTCTGGTCTCTGCAAGGGAAGCTATTGACATGGCTGGTTGCGTCCTACGTGCTCCAGATTGCCCACTATGGTTCGAGACAGAATGGACAACCTTCGCTCTTTGGCTTGGAGGACTAAGTGGAGACTTGGCTTTTGTGATGTGCTACAGGTGTGGACCCCCACGTTCAAGTTCGACTATACGAGTTCAGGGTGATCAGATCTTCTCGGCTAATGTGAACAGCCAACAGGAACCTATTACCGAGATGCAGCAAGGAACGTCGAGAAGGAGACATTGCGACGACATGGATCGTTCACACGCTCATATTTTAGTACGTCCGGGATTACGAGAGCGCCGTGCGCGAGCTGCAGCGGCACGGTTGTGTCATCAACAGGCCGTTCGTACACACACTTTTCCGGACTTCGCAACGCAGCACCAAGCGGGCTTCACGGCACTGGTTCGTCTAGTCGGCTAATGAGAACACTACCCCTGGACAGGAGCCTAGATGAATACCAAATATCAAGGTACTCCCCAATCTGATAGTGTTTTGTTGCAAGACATGGTGAGACCAGTGCCGCACGCCAAGTTGATCCGCAAGGCGCCGGGCTTCAGAGTAGAGCGCCAGGAGCCGCTGATTCTTGGGAGGACGATAGTCGCGGAGTGAGAGAGGCTG
>JAADVZ010000908.1:0-12333 GCA_023335925.1 Pythium phragmitis | reverse complement strand
CGATGATGATCTTGGTCTTGTCCGCCATGGTGCTTGGGCTCATAACCTATTAAAGGTCACAAGGTCGAGGAGAGGGGTGGACTTGACGGAGTGGAGACGAGGTCGAGGAGATGGGTGACTTGAGCGAGTGAGTAGAAGATTGCAAATTGCTGAGTGAATTTGATCGGGACTTAGTTCGCTGTTGCTACATCTAAGTCGACTGTGTCCTACGCTGTCGTAGACACACTCATGTTCTTCCTACCGTAAACATATCCATCTCCTACCTGCCGTAAACATATCCATCTCCTACCTACCCTAAACATATCCATGTCCTACCTACCGTAAACATATGTAAAGATGTGCACACTTCTCCTATACCTACTGGACGCTTGATGACTTCAGGCAGCTGGTGGGTGAAACCAGATGCAGAATCTTTCTCAACATGCCATCAACATGATGTGACACATTGGACCCATAATATATAACCTATGAAGGCCACTTATGTGGTGAAGTGCCTTCCGATTTTCCGATCTTCAGCAGCTCCAAGATTGAGGTGATACAGTGCGCGCCAGTGGTTTCCGAAAATTGATGTTTTCCGTGAAAACTCATCAACGAAAACGAATTTGGACACGCTAAACACACCCAATATAAGCCAATCGCATTGTCTTTCGGACCGCCAGAGCAGCCCGGACGACGAGAGCACGAGTACGCCCTTGCTAGAGCTACATTGTCAGAGGCGTAGGAGGACACGAAAAAGGATAGAAGTCAATACATGTATTAAGGTGCATGATTTGAGTTGGCCTTAACGTACTTCAATTCAACATCATCGTCTTCAATTCGAGAAACGCAGCTTCTTGCCGGGTCTTCATCTCTTCTTGGCGAGCCATGATGGTCGTGATGTCCTTGGCCACTCCGGGAAAGCCTCGTGATCTCTGCGCTCGTCTCGACGCCATGCATTGAACTGACTGCCGCTTCAACCGCCTCTTCGACTTCTTCTGCGACTGTTTTGCGAACACTGTACATCTACTCACCAACCTCGCTTTTCACGTTCATCTTGATCTCTCCTTGAATCTCTTGCCCATCCCTCCGCTCGAATTCGTTCACGTCGTCCTGAAGGATATCAACCCGCTCCTCCAGATCCATGGCTTTGGAGAGTGTCTTGCATCTCGGCGACGCAATCATTCATCCCTTGGTATGTTTCTTGAGCACGAATTTGACGATTGGCTTCTTCTTGAGCTTCTTGAGTTCCTCAGATTCATTCTCGGCATCTCGAATCAGCATCGAGATCTCGTCGTCGGCCCCTCGATCAGCTAACGTAGCTCTGCGCGAAGCTCCTGGAACTCAGGACGTGTACCAGAACGGAGTTCCATTACAGAACCTTTGCTGAGGAAGCTGGATCTTCTAAGGAGTCGCCAGAGTCCCGATCGACGAGCGCCACACAAGGCCAAAGACGAACTGACTGTATTACTGGGAGGTTTCCCATAAGGGAATCCTTCCATAAGCAATACCCTGGGTAACCGATACCCGGATAAGAACTCCTAATCCTAATATGCATGAGTCATGACTTAGGGTATCTCAGCATACCCTAAGTGGACCACACTAACTGACCTATCCTATCCTAGACTAGGAAAGTAATGTTGACTACCTAAACTGTATTATCTACCAAAAGGGAGTGCGTAACCTATACCCCGTTACAGGATGCCAGTGCTTTGACTGGGTGAAGTGGCAACAGGCAGGGTGGCAGCAGGAACACCAACCGCGTTCGATGGCGCACGGGATCCGCTCCGCAAGACACATGTGGTGCAGCTTGAAATGGTAACCGTCAGTTGAGTTCTCGAACTTGCGGCGCTCTTCAGGCAGGTTTTGGAGCCGATACTCGACGTTCTTGACGAATGAGTCCCACTTGTGGCGATGCCTCTCAGCGCCGATATTCTTGTTGGAGCGGTTGCAATAGTACGTGGATTGGAGAAACGCGTCAACCAAATAGTCACATTCACCACTTTAGAGATGGCACTTGTGTCGTATCGAAGGTTGTAGCCGAGGTTCATCCACGGCTTCCGACTGCGAGCTTTCTCTACCTTGACCTGCTCCTCCGTCAACCAGAAAGTCCGACAGACGCTGTCTGATGAGGGAGCCGGAGTGATTACGCAGCCACTGTGGACCTCCGAGGCCGAGCCCCGTTTACAACCACACGACGCCTGCGCCGAGTCGTCCCCTCTGGCGGTATGCTTGTCGTCGCTTGGCGACGTGATCCTTACTTGTGTTGCATCTTCGTCAAGCACTTGTGTTTTGGGAAATGTTGTGGAGTGGAGAGGCTGTCAAGTGGCACTGCTTTCTCCAAAAGATCCCCCCCCATCGCAAAAAGCCAAATTGCAGACACCCAGTCCACTGACCCTAAACCCCACTACACTTGATGTTTGTGCGGAGAGCAGCAGCTCTGCACCTCCTAGGGCATTTGTTACTGCTGTCCCCAAGCGCGTGGGTTTGGCCAATCAAATGCTTCGATTTTAATCCTGTGGGCAATGTAGGGCAGTGGGCAATGTGGGTCATTGGGCAATGCGGGTGGTTTCTGGGCATCACACTGTAGATTCTCCGACACAGAAGAGTAACCGGTTTTCACGATGCGGGCACACGGAGCATTTTATGTCTTCGCCGGAGAAGTGGGCACGAATCATGCAAAAGTGCACGCGTTCGCTCAGCGTGACCATGGTCGTGACTCTAGCTTCCTGAAGGGGAAAGCGACTACGCAAGCTGTGGCTTACCCTAAGCAAAGACGAAATCGACCGTTGCCTGCGTGCGCACCCCGATGAATCGTACGATGCATTTGTCCGCAAATTTCGACACGGTGAGAAGGTGAGTTCAGGATGGCGGAGCCTTGCGGCTCCGCCGGCTCCGCAATGTGGTCTAAGCTCCGCAAGTCTATCACCTCCACAGCAAATATAGCACCTTTATACTCTCAAACCCTATATCCCAAGCCTAAAAGTTTTCAAAGGTGTCACACCTCCAATGCGGCTTCTTGATTGGCCATCATGTGTTCGTTAGGTGACCTTCTATAACTGCTGTATTGATACGAACAGGTGCATGCTATTCTACTGGAACAGATGGATTGGACCTGCACCAGTTCCCATCTCCTCAACCACAGTATATCACCCGGCGAACTAACAGCAACCAATACACACACCGTTCCTCTAAACGGCCAAACGCAAATACCCGATATGCGCCGTGAATTTGACCACCTGAGATTGATGTGCAGCTCCTCATTCCACAACATACACGAAAACGGCCGGAATTCGCATCACTCATTTTTGCACTAGAAACGAATCAGTTCATATTGGCGTGCTCCAAACTACTCATTTTTGCAGTGGAATGTTTTTTTGGGTGTTTCAACCAATAAAAACAAGTTTCCTCCTTTCCACGAACTTGAATGGATAAAAATAGCACCTGAGTGCTTTCAGTGCCCTACTCGCGAATTGAACAATTTTCAGTACACAGAGAAATTTCAAAGCAGGTAACCCTTTTCATCCAATTAAATCACCGTATAATTAAATCACCGTATAAGTGGAAATGGATCAGAGCAGTTTCAACAGACTCCAAAAAAGGAATGAATAGGCTAAAGGGCACTCACGAGTTCTCGCAGGCACGTCATGCAGTTCATTTCCCCTTCAGTTCCTTCTCCCGAACGAACTTGACAAGCAGCATAATGACGACACCACCATGCTCTTCACGCTGCCGCCACCGAGGACCATTGTTGGAAGCTGCTTTGCTTGAGAGATACATTCTCTTTCACATCTCTCGGTGCGTCCCTGACAGAAAACGGGCGTATCGATGAGAGCCTGGCGAACCAATCTGTGGGAGTCTACACGTTCCGTCTGCAAGGAGCAATGTGTCGGTATAATCTCCGGACAGCACCGGACGTAGGCGGTATCATGGTGGATGGCGGAAGCGCAAGCAGCACACGCGACATTGTGGTCCATTATCTGTCACCATCTTTCACGGGCGGGGAACGATATATGCTGCAACTCTACTACGATGCTATGGCGGTTGTTCGGGCGAATGGGAAACCCGATTTGTTCATCACTGTAACGTGCAACCCAGAGTGGGACGAGATCAAGGATAATCTACTTCCCGGTCAAAAGGCTGAAGATCGCGCTGAAATTGTAAGCCGGGTCTTTCGTCTCAAGCTACAAGCCATTATTGACAACGTCACCAAACACCATGTTTTAGGTGACACAATTGCCCACCTCTTCGTCATCGAGTTTCAAAAACGAGGTTTCCCGCGCGCACACATTTTGCTCATCCTCGGGGACAGCGCCAAGCAAAGGACCCCCATTGATTACAACAAGATCGTGTGTGCTGAAATCCCAGATGCGTCTATCCACCCTAATCTGTTCGCAACAATCACGAAGTGCATGATGCATGGACCATGTGGCTATCTGCGCAAGAAAGCTCCGTGTATGAAGGATGACATGTGCTCCAAGAAGTATCCGAAACAATTCCGTGACGAAACAAGAGCAGACGGTGATGGGTATCCAGTCTATCGGCGCAGAGACACAGGCCGTGTCGTGGATAGAGGTCGGCATCAAGGCGGTCCTCCAGGAAGCTCAACGCGGATCCAGCTCGACAATCGTTAGGTCGTGCCCTACAACCCGTACCTCAGTGCCAAGTACGACTGCCACAACAATACATGGATGCCAGATATCTGTCACCGCCAGAAGCATGTTGGCGTATGTTAGAGTTCCCTCTCCAAGACAAGTCTCACAGCGTCGAGCGACTCCCGGTGCACCTCATGGCTCTCCAGTATGTGACACAGCCGACGCCGTCCGCGAGCAATCTGCTCACTCAAAGATTACTCGATTTCTCGATCTGTGTGCCAGGGACCGATGCGCTTAACTGCTTTTGTACCACCAAATACCGGAGTCGTACGTTTGGAATCGACAGCAAAGAGACTGGACTCCAAGTGCCCACGGCTTCGGTAACAAAGTCGGCCGTATGGTCGCTGTGCCACCATGCGATGTGGAGCGATACTACATGCGCCTACTGCTTTGCTACGTTCGGGGTCCAGTATCGTTCGATGCCTTGCGTACTATCGATGGTACGACGTACACAAGGTACAAGGAAGCGGCCACGGCAGCCGACAGTGACGAAGTATCGGACAAGTATCTGCGGGAAGCAACTCTCTTTCAGATGCCAAGGCAGCTTCGGAACCTGTTCAGAACAATTTTGGTGTACTGTCACCCAACAGATTTCAAGTCACTTTGGAACACGCATCTTCCCGCGATGGCGGAGGACATTATGCGAGCGCTACAAGTCTTACCCCCACAGATGCCGTCGTTCTGCAAGTATTGAAGGGTGTCAACCGATGACTTCAGAGCAATTCACGAGATCTATCGGAATTCCAAGACCTGCCTCAGCTTACCCACTGTGTTGAGTGACGGGCAACGTGGAAGCAACAGGCTGATCCAGATCGAGACAGCGTATAGTTCCGTGGCGATGGCTGTAACGCTGTCGACAATCGACGCAATGACGGACGAGCAACGCAAAGTGTTCGACGACATCATCAAGGCGGTTGAGAATCCACGGGACAGACTATTCTTTGACCAGGCGGGACGGGTAAATCTTTTCTCATGGAGGTGTTGGCGAAGGTTCGGCTCACCGGCGGTATTGCGCTTGCTGTCGCCTCCAGTAGTATCGCAGCTCAGCTTCTCACAGGCGGGCGCACTGCACACTCCCGATTCAAGATCAACTGGACGTGGACGAGACATCGACATGCAATACTCAATTCCCAGCTGGCAGATCCCATTCGAGCATGCAAGTTAATCATGTGGGACGAGGCACCCTGATGCATTGGCACGCCCTCGAGTCTGTTAGCCGCACGCTCGAAGCTTTCGTGGAAGAATCTCGACCTTTCGGTGGTAAGGCAGTGCTCATGGCTGGGGACTTTCACCAGATCCTCCCTGTGGTACCACGCGCGAACGATGCTCAGGTTATACCCGCTTGCATCAAGAGATCTCCGCTGTGGCAGTTCGTTCAGACGCGAAGACTGAGGGTGAATATGCGGTTACAACAGCGATCTGGGCAAGAGAGCGATGACATCCGCCACTTTTCCGACTTCTTGATGCAGATCAGCAACGGCAAACACGACACCCATCCGAATCTGACGTACGAGTACGCTCGAATCCCCGATGATCTCCTCATTGAACAGGCTAATGAGGGGATGGGGGAACTCATCGAGGCGTTGAGACTCAACGTTGGACGCGTGGTCGACCATACGTATGGAGACATTACAGCATGTGGAAACCAGATGCTCGAATATCTCAGCACACGCGCCATTCTCACCCCACTCAACACTGACGTCGAGGAAGTCAATACCGACGTCATGCGGCGCCTCCCCGGTGACCACCAAGACTACCTATCGATCGACACTGTTGAGGGCGAAGAAGAATTCCAGCGTGACATGTACCCCGTTGAGTTTCTCAACACGATCTCTGTGAGTGGGCTCCCGTCACATCACTTGCGACTCAAGGTGGGCGTTTCCGTCTTGCTCATGGGTAATCTTGACCCGGAGAATGGGCTCTGCAACGACACACGATTACTTATCACTCGCCTCGCAACCCACTGCATCCAAGCAACGATCATGCACAGAACTTTCAATGGCCAGGCTATTCTCATCCCGCGCATCAGCCTCATCAGCAGAGAGATCGGCCTGCCCTTTCAGAACAAGCGCAAACAGTTCCCAGTCCAGGTTCAATCAACAAAGCACAAAGTCAGTCCGTGCCAAAGCTCGCGGTTTATCTCCCCCAGCCAGTATTCTCTCACGGTCAGTTATACGTCACTTTGTCTCGGGCAACATCGGGCTAATGTTCGCCTTCTTATACATGCCCCATAAACACCTGAGGGTTTGTTAGGCTCTTCATTCCCAGAAACATTGTATACCGTGAACTAATTCAATAGATTTGGGAAGTCTGATATCCATGTTTTTAGTGTGCGCCACATAAAACTATTTTCGTGTAACGGAACATAAAACTATTTTTCGTGTAACGGCACTGATTTGCGATTCAAATTCTTAAATTTGAACAGTCCAAAATGGGCCGGGTGAAAACGTGGACACGAAGTGAGGTCGAGAAGTTGCTCAAGACAGGGAAGGACAGGAGTTTGGTGGATAAATGGAATGGAATAAAACCGGGAGCACTTGCAGCGGTTGATTTCTATACCTGCTATCTTACTTACCCTACAAATGTCAATGGGGCTCCGAATTGGGTCAATTCCCGCACAGCGTATCGTTACCATCGTGCGAGCGGGAAAAACTATTGGCGCATTCTTTTTTGGACTCGGGCGCCCAGTGTCCCAAAAGCAAGGCCCAATGTTTGCCATGCGCGCGCATTTTGGTGTCTGTTGCGCACAGAATTGTCATCACCTACGAGCCACGAGAGCTAATTCCCGACCAGATTGAAACCGCGACCCGTCGGTTCTACAACGCTGCGCACAGTCAATTCATGAACTAATTCAGTTCCGGATACTGGTTCATAACCGTTTTGGCTCGCAAAAAAGAACATATGACTGTGAGAAACGGTGTATTCGTTTTGGTATGTGCTGTCTACCGCGCATTATTCAGTCAATTGACGAAGGGACTCCGATGGAATTCACGACATCAAGTGCGGTCGCAAGGGATGCGGTGTCAAAGTCACTGGTGTGCTCAAGTTTTACAGCAGAAAGTAAGACTATAGGCCCTATCAAATACAGTAAGTATTAATACACTATTGTACATAGCTCTGTTTCCCCTGATATATTTTACTTCAGAATACGGTATATATAACATTACCGTACTACACACTGTTTCCCCGAAATCAACACCTACTGTACTTGGCTATACACGAACTGTTTGAATTGGCCCGTGTCGCACGGGCCACGGGTCTACTCGTATATTGGTTCCTCCAACATCTGACACTGATTGTCGATTCCTGCCGTTTAGGACCAGAGTCGGTTTGGTTCTTCCCTTGGTGGGACATTTGGTCTTCTCTCTGGGACTGTGCTGCCCTTGGAGTGTTCCGCGGAGCGTTCTCGGAAGGAACAGCGACGACGCTTGGCTTCTCTTCCAGTTCCTCGCTCGAATCATCGCCGTCTCCAAGTGACTCCATCCGTTTGATGGTTTCCAACTCCGCTTGGCTTAGGGCCAATTGCTCTTCCGCCATGGCGCACTGGTTGCACCCGCAGCGCGTTTGGTCTTCCGTGTACTTGCTCAGTACCTCATGTGGGATGCGCGCAGGTTTGTTCTTGATGAAAGCCACGTATTTTGCTTCGATCACCGATAGATCAGACAATCTTAGAAGCTTATAGCCTCCTTGTTGCGTGTTGTATCCAACGAAAATACACTTGATCGCCTTGGCTTCCACCTTGTTTCTGCGATCCTTTGGGACGTGCCGATACGCTTGTCGTGCCATGGGAGTGGAGCACGCGACCGATCACGGTCTCCACGTTCATTTCCCCACTGACGTGACATTGTACCGTAGGTGCCGCGTCCACGATCATGTTTCTCTCAGTCGGTGGACCCATCGCCATAGGCTTGGGCTGAGTTGCGCCAGTCGCGCTGGTGACGAGATGGAGAGCGATTCCCTCCAGCGTAGTTGTCAAAACGGCCAGGGCTCTCGTTGTCGCGGCGCATATCGGTGTCCGCGCGACGAGCCTCACTGGGTCCGTAACGACTGAGATCTCCCAATTGGTGTTTGGGTGGTTGGGCATGGTCACTATGGTATAAGGCATCCGATCACCTCGTCCACAGTGACCTCCGTCTCTTTGGAAATTTTCTCGGAGCGGTGGCACGTGACCCATCGTCGGGTCATTATACCAGTGGTTAGGGCGATTCCCTGGTGGTGAGTTGTATGCGTGGGCAAACAGAGCTCGCTGCATGTTACCACCTTGCCGATTCGGCGAGAATGACGAGCGACGATCTGGAGAACGAGAGCGGTGGGCGATCCATAACACTTCTCGCTTCATTGACGCCGATTGTCCCGGCTATGTCCTCGCCGTGGCGATCAGCTGCGTCCTCGAGAACGCGAGCGGCCACGACGTTCAGAGCTCCGGTCCCGATGCCCTTGCCCGAAGTCGCGACTGCGATCACCATCACCATGCTGGTGATTATGACGAACAGTGCTGTCGTCATTACCGCGGCGGTCGTTACAGCGGAGTCGCTGTTCGACTTCCACCGCCGCCTTCGATGCGGCGTCTCGGACCAATGCGTCCAATTTCGCCTGCGACATTGTCACTCTTTTGCTTTGCGTGTTTTTCTGGTTCTTGGCCTTTGCGTCCTTTTTTGCTTGGTTGTCAACACGCCAGCGTTCAACTTTCTCACGACGCTCAGCCGTTTGCTGGTCATTGAGTTCTGGGCAATCGACGGCGTCGTGTCCTTGTTGACGACAGTTGAAACAGCCGCGAGCATTTTTGCCGTGTGGCGTTGGCGTGTCACCAATGACAGCGACCAGTGCCGTTTCCTTTTCCGATGTGGTAGTTTTCGGTGCCATCTTTTGACGTTCGATCAATCCACGGAGTTGCTGATATGGGATGACGTTGTTCTGGACATGCCACGATTGGACGAGTGAGTCCCACTCTCTCGGCAATATCTCACGTAGCATGAGCGAACGGCCGGTATCGCCGTAGATCATGCCGGTTGCATGCTCATAGCAGCACGTCCAATATTGCGACAAAGATCCATGGATCACCACACATGTTGAACTTGAGTGCATTGAGCTCGTGCAGTAGACGCATGTGATCGACTGCTCCGGCTGTTCCGTAGCGGTCGTTCAGCAATTTCCATGCGTCATACGGTTTTTTTAACCATAAATCAGTAGTCGGATATTCTCATCCATACACTGCTGACGTATGAACAACCTTGCTCATTTCACGGGACACCGTCAGCGAGACCCCAATTGAGTCAAGCGCCAGCTACCGAGCTTTTTTCTTTTCTTTCTTGCGTCGCTTGCGCTCAGCTTCGGTCATGTCAAGATCGTCGTCGAGACCATCACCACCAGTACTGCCGGTAGAGGCAACCAGGTAGACTCACTTGGAGTCAGGCACCGCTTCATTTGCTGAGTCCAAACAAATAGGAGTGAGTCCACGTGAACTTCTCAAACCGAAATCAGCTCTTACGGATTCCAAACGTTCATCCACAATGCGATGCACTGTGTGCTCTCTCTCATACACGCACTCACAGACGCCACACACCACGGTTTGGAAGGCTTCTCGCCCAAAACGCTCAGCGACATCTCTTGTGATCTCTCGGAGTCGCGATTCAGTCGGAATCAAGAAATCAAGCGCAGAGTCCATTCCACACAGTTCATCGCGCGAGTAGCGTTCATTGAGGTCCAACATTGCCGCATCACGCGCCCGTTGGCCTGCTGGCGTCTACGATTTCCTTCGCAGCGAGAGCGGTCAGGAGACAAACTGCCCGTTGCCGTAGATTCTAGCCCTTGTGTTCACCCGTCCTTCGTTTCCTCCAACGCGCCATCAGCCGTGCGTCCACCGCGTCGCTCTTCCAATAGCCGCGCGTACATTGGCGAATAGAAGAGACCCCGACTGATCGAAAACTACAACGGCCAAGACAGGAAGCAAAACCCAGCGGCCATGTTGAAGAGAAAAAAACTGTCCCAACCATCCCGTTCTCATTCCAATTGATTGAACTCAACCTTATCGATAAACCCGTTAAAAAACACCCAGCGTTTCTCAAAGCCACTCATTGTGAGAATTCATTCACACCAACACACCAAGCGACCACTAACCACGCGAACCATGGCCCTCCTCCAAATGCTCCAGCATCAAGTCCTTCCAGACTTTGAGACGGTCGCGGCGATCAAGACGCATATCACAACGACCAACCCACACCGATTCTCGACGATCAACGTCAACATGTGCGTTTATAGTGTCGTTGGCTTTGCCCAAGGCACTCGCGTTGAGCTGCCTTTTTGTTTTGATCTTTATTGTCTTGCGAATCTAGTAGGACCAAGGGTAGTAGCGCAGATCACTAAAAACGGATGAAGACCAGATGAGCTGGTGGACGGTGACATCGAGTGGCGTGTCGTCGGGAGCAGAAATATAGTAAACGTATGTTATCGATCTTGAGCTTTGTCTTCTCTGTCTGGCTTGACTTTGTTGATGGCAACGCTCATATTGCAATGCAGAGTGGGACGCGTGCGAATGACGCGGTGTGGGTTGGTAACATTTAGCACAAATGCTGCCCTAAATGTCAAGTGATCGCATTCCAGCTACTGGTAGTTATGCGTTGGAGTCCCTTACGGGAAAGAAGAGTTGTGGTCGTGGTAGTGAGCTTGGATGCATTGGCATCTCCAACGAGATCAGATCACTTGGGGCCACCATTTATAGCGTGTCAGTAGCCTCGCAAGTCGATGGGATCGTCAGCGCAGAAGCATGTCTTCGGAGAGAGCGACCTCGTACGTCAATCCCATGGTGTTTTTCACAGGCTGAGGTTCAGGATGACACTGTCATCCACGAAGCCGGAATTCCAAAAAGTAAGAAAAGCAATTGTAGCTACCAGAAATTACCGTGGCGGCACCCCTTCTTCCAATCAGATTACGATATCTAGAGCGCTTCAAATGATCCAAATCCAGTACTGACCACTTTATCGTCATTTATCTCCTTTATATATGGAATTTAACGTATTTACCCAAATTGAGTGCCTTACCCAAATTACCCTCTGTTGGGATCCACAATAAAATAGAGGAGCACCCGAATAATGGATCCTATTTGTGACAATGCGAGAACACTGAAATGAGGGAATCGAACTGCTCAAGCTATCCTGTCGGTACCGTGTGTCTTCTGCGCAGAAAGCAGTCCCGCATGAGGCTGTTTTGGCATCCATCTACATGAACGGCTTTGATGTAGACTACCATGAGTGGTTCATCGCCAAGAACGATGTTTACGGCCCTCGGTTTCGCCGCAAGTGAGCGGAGCGCACGGAACTGACGCTGAATGGTGCCCATGAGGGCGACATTAGCTTGGCGCTAGATGAGCTCCTGATTGACTCCTAAAATACACTTGGGTGTGCCATGGTCCAAATGACTGCGGTCACATCAGACATGTATTAGTCGCCACATGGATTCCCAAGAATTATGGCACCCCTGTTTTGTGCGCCCTCCATTTAGAAGCTCCCTCGAACAGGGCGCCCTCAGCCCCCAAGAGGGAGCACAAAAACAATAGTGGGCAGTCTTCTATTTGGGTAAATACGTTACTCATAACATATCGTTTATGATACTAGTACCGGGACCCTGCTCTGAGTGGGGGGGGGGGGGGGGGGGGGGGGGGGGGGGGGGGGGGGGGGGGGGGGGGGGGGGGGGGGGGGGGGGGGGG
>JAADVZ010000907.1:0-12346 GCA_023335925.1 Pythium phragmitis | reverse complement strand
CGACGCACAGCGACCAGACATCCTTGCCTTCAGCTTCGAGCTGCTTGGTGATGCCGTGGATCACGACGGTCTTTGCGGCCGTGACCTTGTTCAGCAGTGGGTTCAGCGGGTACTTCTCAGCCATGGTCTCGGGTTCCTTGGTGGAGCCACTCGTGCCCGTTGGAGCCTTAAGCTTGAGCTTCTGGGTGACCTCCATAATCGAGTCTTGGAACTTTTGGATCTGTGATTCCGAGTTCGGGTTGAATTCGTACAAACCCTGGAAGAGATCGAACGAGTCCTTGCACGTGTCCTCCACGAGCCGCACGAGGTTCTTGAAGCCGCGCGTGTCGATCGGCGTGTTCTTGACCCCCTGCACGCTAAGGATGCGGCCTGTCAAGTGCGTGAGGAACTGTGAGCTCGCCGCGAACTCGTCATGGGACTCGCACGTCATCTCGAGCATACGGCACAGCTCCAACTCGAACACACTCAAGAACTGCGCCATGGCGTGGACGTGGTCCGGTTCGGCAACACGCACTTTCTCGTACATCATATTGAGCCCGCGCCACGAGTACTTGCCACTCTCAGGACCAAACATTGGGTGCGTGCACAGAATGGAGCTGCTCGCTGGCAGCTCGCGCATCAGAATCTGCTTGGCGTGGGTCTTGACCGACAGCACATCAATGACGACGATCTTCTCGAGCAGGTGATTGGGCAGCTTCTGCACGACCTTTTCAAACGACAAGATGCTCACGCACAGTACGAGCACATCGAGGTCTTTGAAGAACGCCTCGAGCTGCGTCTCGGACGAATAGTACGTCGCGCCAAGCGACTGCGCGATCTGCGAGTAGTCGGTGCGCGAAGTCGCACGCACGTTGTGGTACTTGGCGATCGTCTTGGTGAGGAACTGGCCAAAGTTGCCAAAACCGTAGATACCAACATTCAAACGCGGCGCCACGCCCGTCTTAGGCGCCTGCTGCGATGCAAGCGCCGGTGACGACGGCGGGTACGCACCCGCGGCCTCAAGCTTCTTACGCACGTCGCCAAGCAGCTTCCCCTTGGTCGGGTACGCGCCGAGCACGCGCACAAACTTGCAGAATTCGCGCAAATGGCGCAGCGCGTTCATAACGTTCTCGTCCGTCTCGTGGCCAATGATATCAATGTAGAAGAGGTACTTGTACTTGCGGCGGTCGACAAGCGGTGTCGGCGGTACGGAAAAGTCGGGCGATGCATTGTCGTTGCCGTCCTGGTCCAAGATTTGCTGCGCAGCCGAGTACCCCCACGGGCGGCTCTCGATCTTGGCCAAATCAATGTCGCGCAGCGAGAACGCCGACAGCGCCTTGTAGAGCTGCCCCTTTTCGTTCGTGTCCATGAAGGAAAACACGACCGACGTCTTGAACTCGACGCTGGCGTCGCTCGGGCGAATGGCCGGCGCGGCATCGTCCGACTTGGCGAGCAGCAAGAAGCGCGTGAAGTTGCCAGCGTCGTCTTCAACGTTCCGCTCCAACACTTGGAGCCCATAGTACTCGGCCGCCAGATCGCTCGCGACCGCGGCCGTGTCGCGCCACTGGTTGTCGGCCAGCATCTTGGCGCTGCCGGCCGTGTCGTACTCGGCACGCGGCTGCGCGCCCATGGCCTCGATCGTGTGGATGCACTGCGCGAGCGCCTGCGGGTGGCTAATGACCGTCTTGATGTCGCTCTTGGAGACGCCGGGCAGCGCCAGCAGCGAGTGCTCGACGCGGAGGTCGTACTCGCCCACAATGCGCAGACCGACCTTGAGCAGGAGATCGTAGTTGGCGTGGATCGAGCCGCCGAGCGAGTTCTCAATGGGCAACACGCCAAAGTCGCAGTCGCCGCGGTCGACCGCCTGGAAGGCGGCGTCAAACGACGGGAAGCCGATCGCATGGATCTGCGCGCCGCTGCCCAACAGTTGGCGCGTCGCCTTCTCCGAGTACGCGCCTGGCACGCCCTGGTACGCGACCTTGATTTCCATGGTGCCGGGACAAGTGACTTGCTTTGGTATGGCGAAATGGGAAGTGAATGAAACGTTCGAGTTGGATTCGCCAAGCAGGAAAAGAAAAAAACAAAACAAAAAAACGCTGGGTGACTTTTGCGCATTCCGGTACGGTTCCCCCAACCCCCCGGAGTGACTATTGCGCCTACTATCTAAAGTCAGTATATGAGCAGTAAATGAGCTATAGTACACTAAGATAAGCACATGGCAATGCGCAATCAGATTCGTTGGCGTGCCGCAGCTTCAAGGTGCATGGTCCGCTACGATCACCACGCCATTCGTTTACACTTGGTGGGGAACAAAGCAGAAAAAAGAGACAGACGTACTTGAAGTTCTGCCGTGGGTGACGACGGCGCGTGCTTCCTCCGTCTACAACTCCATCTTCAACAGCGCTGACTGATTAGACCGTACTGCACAGTGCAGGCAGAACGGTATAATCACTGGATTTCCAACAGAGCCAATTGTACCCCCGGCGAGACATCTGCCGCGTCTACTTTTGTGTGGCACGCCACGCTTCCAATGGTTGCGAAATAAAGGTCTCTCGGGTTGCAGCTTGAGGATATCACTACGTCCCTTCAAGATCGCATCTCCCGTAACCGCCCACCGCCCGCCATGAGTTGTGCCCCGCACTCGCCGCTTCGCTCGCTCCTGTGTACCTCTCCCTGCCCACGACCGAAATGCCCGTGTACACGCCCGTGTCGCCGACGTTTAGCTCGACCGAGGCGACCCTGGACGCGCTCAACTCGGCGTCGTTCTACCAGGAAAATGTCATGCTGGGCAAAGCCGGCACCGGCTCGGGCAAGTACAACACCGCGTCGCTCGGACGCTTCGAGAAGCTCATTCAGTTCGTCGTGGATCCGCGCTCGTCCAAGTATGCGTCACTCTACAGCTTCTTCATTGCGTGCGCGGCCTTTTCGAGCTGCTTCATGCTCTTTCTCCAAACGCTCGACGGGCCCAACCACCACAGCACGTACCCCGACTATCCGTCGCTCCCGGGCGAGCACGACTACTACCTCTCGGACCTCGTCTTCACGTGCATCTTCACGCCGGAGCTGCTCCTGCGCATGGCCATTTGGCCGTCCATGTGGCGCGAGCACGACTACCTCACGGAGCGTCGCCTCAAGCCCTTTCTCAAGGACTTTTTCAACTGGTTTGACGTCGCCGCGATCCTCCCCTTCTACACGGACCTCGTGTTTGGCAAGGAAAAGAGCTTTGTGATCCTGCGGCTCTGTCGCTTGCTGCGCATCTTCAAGCTCGCGCGGAACCACTCGGGCACGTACATTTTGCTGCGCGCGATCAAGGCCAGTCTCGCGCCCATTTCGATTGCGCTCATTTTCTTCATGGAGATTGTGCTCTTCTTTTCGGTCGTCATGTACATGGTGGACCCGAACGTGGACCGCGACAAGGTCGGCTTTAGCGATCTCCTCTCGTCCGGCTACTTTGTCGTCGTGACCATTGCGACCATCGGGTACGGCGACATTACGCCGACCAAGGGCAACGTCATGGCGCGGGTCTTTGCCGTCATGATCATCATGTCCGGGACGCTCTTCTTGTCCATGCCGCTCGCTATTATCGGCACCGAGTTTGACCGCGCCTGGAAGCAGCACGCCGAGAACGTGCTCAAGTACCAGCAGCAGGGCCAGTCCGTGGACGCGGCGTCTGTCGCCGACAATAACGACCCGGACCAAAAGCACGAAGTGCTGGTCAAGTACAATACACCCAATAAATTGTACTTGCGCCTCGCGTCGCTCACGGGCGAGGCGTCGCTCATGGTGCAGGCGCTCACCCACGAGTGCGTGAGCGCCGCGCCGAGCGTGACCAAGCTCCAGGAAATCGCCGACGATCTCAAGCAGCAGCTCGAGCTGTGCTTTCTCAAGAGCGAAGAACTCGGACTCATGGTCAAGGACATGATCACGCCGCAGATCGAGACCCGCGAAGACGCGCTCACGATGCGCATGCGGCTCAAGCGCGCAGTCAAAGACCCGAGCTCGTCTCGCGCCGCGCGCTGGGTCTCGCGCTGGGTCTCATTCTGTCTTGTGTTCAGTATGATCATTGTGGTCTTTCAGACCATGCCCGAGCTACAGACCTACGGTGAAGGCACGTTCCTGTGCGAGCGCGCCGTGCAGCGGTACTGCACTGAGGCCGACGACGTCTCGCCCGAGCGCGACCCGGGCTGCTACCGCGTGGACAGGCCCACCGAGCTGCTTCGCTTCAAATGTTCCGCAGCAGAAAAGGTCTCCGACCCAAGCTGTTACGGGTACGCGCAAAACTACGGCGCGCCCATCGTCGACGCAACTCGCGGCGGTCTCACGTGCGACAACTCGACGGCGTACCCGAAGCCACATACCAGGTCGGGCGCGCAGCTCGCCAAGGTGGACGGCGCGGTCTCACTGGCGTCGCAGTACCCCGCCAGTCTGCTCACCCTTGCGCCATTCCGCGACGACGCCGAGTTGCCGGTCAAGCAGCGCAAGCTCTCGATCTGCAAGCGCTGGGAGTGCGACAACTTCCACGTGACGTTTTTCGAGTTTGGCGCGTCCTACGTGGCACTCGAGTACCTCTTTACGCTCACCTTCATCTTCGAGTTCACCGTGGCCGTGATTGCGAGCGACGACCGCCGCGCACACTTTAAGAACCCAGTGCTCTACATTGAGCTCGTGTCCTTCTTCCCGTTCTTTGTGTACGAGGCCCGCCGGTTTGTGTCGGGCATCGAGCCCATCTACGTCATCACCCCGGGGTCCACGGACCTGCTCACGTTCCTGCGACTGCTGCGCGTGTTTCGCATTTTCAAGATCCAGCAGAGCATCCCCGTGACCAAGGTCCTGTGGGAATCCATCTCCAAGACCTCGACCCGCCTCATGATCCCGTACTTCATGCTCGCGCTCGTCTCGACCATTCTCTCCTTTATCATGTTTGAACTCGAAAAGGGCGAAGAGTGCTTCTACGGCCACGAATGTCTCGTGGGCGGCTACAACGTGACAAATCCGCACGAGCTGCTGGGCTCGCCCTTGAACAAGCGGTACCTCGTCAACTCCAAGGGCAAGATCTCGTCGTTTGACGATTTCTTCTCGGCCTTTTGGTTTGTCATCGTCACGGTCATGACCATTGGGTACGGCGACATGGAGCCCGTCTCGACCACGGGCAAGCTCGTCGCGGTCATCGCCATGCTCTTTGGGGCGTGCTACACGGCCATGCCGCTCACGCTCGTTGGGTCCCAGTTCAACAAGAGCTACCGCGAGCACAAGCGACGGGACGCACTGCTGCGCACCAAGATTGACGTGAGCAAGCCCCTCTCGCTACCCGCCGCGGACGTGCAGCTGTGGGCCAAATTCACTGAGAATGCCGCGTTCCGGTCGCTGCAGAAAACGCTCAAGGACCAGGTGCTGCCCGTGCTCGACATCATGGCCGGCGAAGAGACCATTGACGACAGCAAGAAGGCCCGGATCGTGCTAGCCGCGGGCGAGATGAAGGATGCCATGTATCGCCAGCGGGTACAAGCGGATCCCCTCGTGAGGGAGGAGCTACGGATACTGATACTGGTGTTCTCTTTCTTGTTGTCAATAGCTGTTGGTTCTGCAGGTCAGTGCGATCGTCAACGGCCTGCGCAAGGAAGGCATGCGGCTCGCTGAGCAGCAGACCACAGCGCTGCAGAGCGTCACGTAAAGCAGTCTCTTCCATTCGGAGACCCTTGGTGGATCACCCGTCACCTATCCTACGTTTTTTCACTAATGTACGAAACCTGTCTACGGTACTGTTTCACGTCTCTCTCTCTCTCTCTCTCTCTCTCTCTCTCTCTCTCACTGTACTAGACTCGTTCGGTTGTTGCTTTGACTGCTTTTCCACACGGCAAGCCGTGCTTTCGACATGACCAGCAACTTCATCGCGTGGCTCAGCAGTCCGTTCGAGTTGGCAGTGGGGTCTCGCTTCACGAGTCGCAGCACACGCCGTCGCGGCGGCTCACTGTTGCCTCGCTTGTTACTCCCGCTGCCTTCGAACGGTGTGCCATGCGTAAGACTGCAGTCGTCCCCATGGAGGATCCGCACGAGCACGTCCGTGGGGATCTCGTCCACCGAGACGCCGTTCACCTCGACGATACGGTCGCCAGCCTGCACGCGTCGACTGGCCATGGCCGGGCCGTCGCTGCGTATAAACGCCTTGAACACGGGGCGTCCGCTCGCCATCGTATCCGTCTCGAGCTGGATGCCGACAGCGCGACGGTTGTCGGGCACGACAACGTACTTGATGTCATCACTCGCGATTGGCGTGAACGACCGCACGCCCTCGCAATGGGCCAGCCCTCGATACCGAGTCTTGGTCGCTGTTGGATCTCCCCGTCCAGATACGAGCGGATCTGCTTGTGCCTGGTCGATAAGGATCTGGGAAAAGCTCTGCGGCTTGTGCTCGATGCGCACGGCAACGTCTGTACCCGGGGCGGCAGACGAGAAGACACTGTCGAAGTCCATGGCCGTCATGGGGGACGCCATCGCCGACGGCGTCCTCGCAAACGACGACTCGGACGTGCTCGTATTCGTGCGCGAGCGGCGCCGCCGCTGCCACGGCGACAGCGGCGCATGGGCGAGAAACTCGCGGCGATAGGCCTTGAGGTCGCGGAACCGCAGCGTCCGCGCGTGGCCCAGCAGCGCGTCCAGCGACGCGTTAGCGACCGAGACAACGCCAGCGTCATCGTCGCCTGCCGTCGCCTTGTCGTCGTCGCTGAAGCTCGTGGACGCACTCACGCGCAGCGTGGGGAAGCCATTGATCGCCATGAGGTACTGGTGCTCGCAGATGCCGTCACTACGCGCCCTGCTGCGAGTCCTCGGCTTGTGGGATGGCGACGGCTCGGTCCGGTCTGCTGCCTCGAGATCGTCGGTTGTCGCCAGCGCGGCGTAGCTCACGACGGCGACCTCCATCATGATCTCGCACGGCACGAAGCAGAACCACTTGAGCTGCTCGCGGGTCGTGAGCGTGACGACCTGGTAGTCGCTCTGGAGCCGATCGACCTGCGCGAGCCAGAGCGTCTTGGGGAACGCGTCGCGGTCGTACAGCTGGGCCAGCACGTCGTCCACTGGCGCGCCCAGCACCGAGTCGTAGTCGATGCGCACGAGCAGCGTATTCACCAGTGCGTCGCGGTGGCGGCTGCGCAGTCCGAGCGCCGACAGCAGCGCCGTCTCGACGTGGGCCAGCTTCAGCGGCGTCGTCATGAGGTAGCTCTCGGAGAAGCGCAGCCCGGTGGGCTGCTGCGGCGCGAACGAGACATCAAACTCGCCCTCGCGCAGCCGCGGGTCGTCGTCGTCGCGCGCGGCAAAGTGTTGCCGCTGGCGCCACTTGACGACGGCGCCGTCGGCGCTTTGGAATCGGTCGACGCTCACAAACTCGAGCCGCGTGGGCCGCGTCGCGGCCGTGGCGTGGAGCTGCCGCATGACGTCGGCAAAGCTCAGCTCTGTGATGGGCACATCGTCGATCGCGACTAGCACGTCGCCGGCGTGCAGCGTCGGACACGAGAGTTCGCCGTAGCCTTTATTTATTTATTCCATAGTCAGTCGACTGTGTTTCAACCTGGAATGGATCCCCACGCACCTCGTAGCTGCAGCAGCTTGTTGACGACCACAGCGCCGTCCGCGTCCACGGCGACGCTGATGCCCAAATCGCCCTCGTCTTCAAACGCGACCACCTAAGGGAGACGCACATGCACATAGAAGTCAATAGACGTGACGACAAGCGGTGTCTTGCAGCTAACGCGACCAACCTCTTCAATGTCGGGCGACGCGTCCGACGCATGACCATGGACGAGTGCGGCGTCGGTCATGATGAGCGACAGCAACAGTCTATTATTCGACACCGACGCTTCCTTCACTTGGGCTCATGCGCACGGGGCGCAGCGACAGGCGGCCAAACTGAACTTGCGTGTCAATGAGCCGCTCGCCTAAGTTAAGTAGCTCAAAACGTGTTTCTTTTCCATCAGAACGCTTCGCGAAACCGTCTCCCTTGGCATTTGGCGAGCGGATCAGATGTCGCATGAAGGTTGCGCGAAGGTGCTCCGAACAAGTGTAGCCATGTGCTTTCTGTATCATGGGTTCAAACGCCAAAAAGGAAATAAGATCAGTTGCTCGGTATTAGACACGGAAGCCCGAGGCCGCTAATAGGTCGATCCGCTTCTCGACGAGCGCCTTCTTGATGGGGAAGACGTTGTCGATGCCCTGCGCCTTGGCCTCGTCCAGCGCGCGCAACGCCGCTTCGCGGAACTTTTCGTCTTCGCGCGCGAGCGACGTTTTCGCGGCTGCGTCCTGCAGCAGCTCGGCGGCGCGCTCCTCCATGAGCGTCTTCTTGCGCGCGTCGGTCTGTTGCTTTTGAACGACGGCAAAACGCAAGTTTTCAAGCCGCACGTCGAGTTCGTCTTGGTGCACCTGCAGCTCGACCTTCCTGCCGTACTCGTCCCACTGCCTGACGGCCTCGAGGGCCTTCTGCTTTTCAATCTCTTTGGCGACAGCCTTCTGGTCGAGCTGGCTCTGGCGGCTTTTGTGCGTTGCGTCCTTCTCAGCCGCTCGGCGGTCTGCTCGTTCCTTAAGCTCGCGGTCTTCCTTTGCGCGTACCTCCTTGAACTGGTTCTCGAGCCGCTGCTCGCCGGCGTGGTGGAGCTCGCGCAAATTCTCGGCGACCATGTCAATCAGACGCTGCTTGCGGGCCTGCGCCCTGGCAAACTTCTCCCGTTGCAACGCGTCCCGCTTGGCGTTACGCTCCTTTTTCTTTTGCTCGTCAAAATCGCGCTTGCTGTCCTCTTGGCGTTCGAGTTCCTGGAGGGCTTCTTTGTGGGCCTTGAGCCTCATGTTGGCGAGCTGCGTCTCTCCGCTTGCCTGCTTGGCCTGCGCGCGCCGCTGGCGTTCTTTCTCCAGTTCGTCCTGGTAGTCCTGCTCAGCCTTTTGCTTCGTGAGCTCACCGTCGCGCTTCTCCTGTGGGTAGCAAACTACACGTCAACACACGGGGACATTTCAAACCCACGTCGATACAGTACGACACGAACCTCTCGAAGCTGAGCAATGTATCGCTGCTTGTACTCTTCGAGCTGCTGCTTTTGGATCTGCGCTAGCTTTTCATGCTCCTTCTGGAGCCGCTGCTTCTGGCGCTGCTCCTCCATATCTCCACGCAGCACGCCGTCCAGCACCTTGCGGTCGTACTCTCTCGCGACCATCTCGTCCTGAGATCGCAGCATCTTCTGTTCCTCGAGCTGCAGCTTGCGGTGGTGGACGACGTCGGCCAGCAACTGTTTGCTGCGGAGTGTCTTCATACGGTCAGTCTGCTCGTTGAGCAGTCGGTTCGCGCGTTCGATCTGACGTGTCCGCGATTCCTTTTGCAGTCGCTCTTCTTCCTCATCGATCCGGCGGCGCACCTCTTCTTCTTTCTCTTCCTTGTCTTTTTTCCACCGGTCTTTCTTCTTGCGCATCGCTTCGAGCGTGTTGGGCCACTGCGCCTTGCGGTCCTCGGACTTTTCCTTGAGCGCGAGCCGTCTCGCCTCGCGGTCACTTTGGTTGGGCGCCGACACGCTCGCCATCATGCGCTCAAGCTCATCGGAAGAGAGCGTCGTGACCGTCGGCATGGTGATCCTCTCTCTGCCTTGGGTCCTCTTGTTTCTCGGGACAGGACTGCACACGCAGTATCCCTCCACCCTGACTGACCACAGCGCCCAGAACAAACAGAGCCTCCCGGTTTTGGCTTGGCTTTCCTCAGCGCGGCTATATTCGGGGACAATCGACAGCATGGCATCTCTCTCTCTTTTTATTCTGTTTTCCTCATATTCCAACATTCCTCTTCACGCGAGTCCAAACTAATACTACGGTGTAGTAGTGTCTCGAGAAAGGTACATCCTCACCCATCTGCGCGCAGTGGCTTGGCGTGGGGTCTTTCTATACAATGGATCCAAATTCCCACGACAATCAATCACCCTTGCTTGGTCTTCTTGGCCTTGACATTGGCCGTCGCGCGCACCGACTTGACGTGCGGGTGGTAGAAGCGCACTTCTTCGACCATGCGCTCGCGGATCTCAGCCACGCCCATCTTCTTCTCGTCAAAATCCAGCGTGATGGTCGCCGGCGCGACAATCTCTTCTTCGAGCGTACGAATGCTCGCGAGGTACTTGTGCGAGAGCGCATCATCTAGCGACGCGCGTTTCTTCGGGTTCATACGGAGCATCCACTCGAGCAGTGAGATGGCTTCCGGTTCGGCGCCCGGGTACAACTCCTGCAGGTTCTTCTTGGGGCGAGGCGGCAGACTGCGCAAGTACATTTGCACATCCGGGTCGGCGATCTCGGCAATGTCGTCTTCGTCCATCGTGCCCAGCACGTCCAAGATCGTGTTGAGCTGGTCACGACTGTCCTGCGGCAGCGCCGTCTGGCCGGCGCCAGGGCTCAGCGGGAAGCACGAGACGCCCGGGAACAACGGCTCGCGCTGGTAATGGGACGGCACGCTGCTCTTTTGCATACTCAGCAGTTCGGCAAATATGCAGCCAACCTACAAAACAAACCAAAAAATTTGAGTATAAAATCACCCCAATCTGCGCGACTACCACTCGGGAGCGTACGTACCGACCACACGTCAATGGCGGCCGAATAGTCGTGGTCGCGGAAAATGATCTCGGGCGCGCGGTACCACCGCGTCACGACGTGCTCCGTGAGCTGCCGCTGGATGCGCTTGCCTGGCGTGCGCGGGTGCACGCCCGTGCCTTCGAGCGCGCCGCGGTCGTCGGCCTCGGGCTCTCCAGTACGTTTCCGCTTGCGCGTGGATGACTGCTTGGACGAGAGTCCGCGCGCGAGCCCGAAATCACAAATCTTGATGGCGACGGGCGACAGATTGAGCAGCACGTTCGCGGGCTTCAAGTCGCGATGCACAATCTCGGCCGAGTGCATATACTTGAGCGCCTTGAGCAGATCGAGCAAGAGCCACCGCAAGTGCTCGGCCGTGAGAAACTGCGGCGAGTGGAGAAGCTTCTCCAGATCAGACGGCAAGTATTCAAACACGACAAAGAGATCTTGAAAGCTGTGGCTGTCGCGCGGTGGAATGATCTCTCGGATTTGCACAATGTTGGGGTGGCGCAGCTGCCGCACGATACACAGCTCGCGCAAGATGCGCTTGGCGTCGATCGGATCGGAAAATACATTTTGAATCTTCTTGATCGCGACAATCTCGCCCGTCGGCAAATGCTTGCACCGCACGACCTGGCCATAGCTGCCCTGCCCGAGCACGCACTCGATCGAGTAGTTGGGCGCAATGTCGCTCCAGCCGGGGATCTTGGTCGCATTCGAGCCGTTCGCGGCCGGCGGGAGGCCCTTGGACGGCGCCGACATGGCCGCGACGGCCGCGGCCGTGGCCGCGTTGCTGCTCGCCACCATAGCGGCGGCCATTTTTCCATCGGGAACCGAGGCCGAGTCGACCGCGGGCGTTTCGGCCAGCGCCGTCTGCGAGTACTCGAGCACGGGACCGATTTGCTGCGCGAGCACGAGCATGCCCTGCCCCACGGGGTTGGACAGGAGCGGCGTGCAGGTCGCGAGCAGTGACAACTTGGCGCCGTCGCGCTTGACGAGCTCCAGCATGACGCCCACGGCCGGTGCGTTCTGGAGACACCGCGTGAGTGCGTCGTTGAGGCTCGCGGCCGTGTGCGGCGGCACGAGGTACGGCATTTCCTTGGTGAGCTGGCGCCCGGCCATCTCTTCGCGCGAGTACCCGAGCGTCTTGATGGCCGTGTCGTTCCACAAAATGATGCGCATCATCTCGTCCACGACAAATACGATCGCCGTGGACGTGTAGAGAGACTTGCCGAGGCTCACGAGGCTCTCGGTCGTCGCGCAGTACGCCTCGACCGACTGCACGAACGCCTGGACCTTGGGCAGCGTCGCAAACTCATAGTGCTCGCCAATCGTCTGCTGCATGAGCTTGCGCACGAGTGAGTTGGCCTTGGTGGGCGCGGCGCCGTTGCCGCCTGCCGTACTGATGTTCGCGCTCGCGGCGTGTGGGTGGTTGGGCGACATGTGCGCTGACGGCGGAAGCCCCCTCGGAATCGCGTGGTGCGGAGGCGGCGGGTACCCCATGTGCGTGGGTGGCGGCGCACCGCCACCGTGGTACGACGGCGGCGCATGCATGGCATGGTGCCCATGGACCACGCCGTGCGGTGCCCGTCCTCCTCCGCCACTATTACTGCGTCCGCTGTCGCTGCCGCTCGAGTCGCCGCCCGTGACCGACGTGTCGAACGTCACCGTCGGCCCGCGCATGCCTGGGTGTTTGTTGTGGCCGTTGTGCATGGCTGTGGGTCCTTCCAATGGAAATAAGATCCCGTCTCTCTCTCTCTCTCTCTCTCTCTCTCTCTCTCTCTCT